>JASCZI010121439.1:13723-26527 GCA_036250425.1 Stylosanthes scabra | reverse complement strand
CAATTCTAGGTTCTCAGTTATCAAGCACAACGAATCTAGTGTAACTAAGCCCTAATCTCTTAGTAACTTAGTCTCTATTTACTTAATAAAAAGCTAATCTCTTAGTCAATTAATCAAACAAATAGATGAAGATCTAAATCAGATTCTAATCCTTATGAGTCTCAAAAGTGATCCTAGATCGGATTAAATGTCACTCTATCCCAACTAGTTCTAATCCAATTTTAACCCACAGAATTATAAGTTGCATAACAATTAACTTGACTATCTCTAGTTAGACTTAATTGATTATGTGATTCAATTTCTAGCTAGCATAAACTAATAGATCTCTCAATCTCATTAATCTAGCCCTAGACAAGTTAAGAACACCCCTCAGTGATTCTAAACTATTGGGATGAAGAACAGAAATTTAAACCATGCATAGAAGGTAACTGAAAATACCTCAATGAATTAATAAACGAATGTACACAAAAGACTACCTCATGTTGGGTGAACAGAGCTCCTCACCCTTAACAATGGAGTAGTTTAACCTTGCATAATGAAAACTAGATCTAAGAATAATGGAAAACGTCTATGCTGAGATGAGATGAGATCTGAGATGCTAACCCTAGTGGTTAGTTTTCTCCTTATATATCTAGCTTAATTCCTAAAAATTAGCTATCAATCAAATCAAATCTAAATCAATTCTAATCTATCTTATCTTAATCTTATCTTCTATCTTAACAAAGCTTATCTTCTTCTCTTACTCTTCAATCAATCTTCTCTTGATTCTTCCAATTATACCTTTGATTAATGAATGGAATTGATGCTCAAACAGTCTTGGATTTGGATTGGAATTGAGTAAACTGCTGGAATTGGATTTTGTCCCCACGTTATACGTGTAGCTCCCACGTATAATGTGGGGCTACTACTTAAAGTCCCTCTTGTATGTTGAATTGCCCACGTATGACGTGGGGGAGCTCACGCATAACGTGGGCTTTCTGTAAAATTGCACAAGTTGTTGAATTAACTCACGTTATACGTGAGTGCCCCACGTATTACGTGTGGGCTCTGTCTTCAATCCTTCATTTCTCACATTTAATGTGGGAATGTGGCGTACTACGTGGAGTCCTTAGGCTTTTCTTCATCTTCTTTGTTCCAATCTCTCTTCAAATGGTCTTCAATCACCTAAAACTCTTAGTGAATTTCTCTAAAACACAAACACAACTCAAAGAACATCAAGTTTGTGTGATTGATCAATTTATAACTTCAATTCACAAAGAATAACATAATAATAAAGAGAAATTAAGACTAAAAACAACCTAAGATGCATACGCATCAATAATCTAATTGATTGTTCTAAAGTATGCATTTTACCATCACTGAGAATGATACCTGCCCATGATCCTTGGGGGTTGGATGCTCCGTCGACGTGGAGGGTCCATGAGTGTTCGGATGTAGGGTTTCCAGGGGCTAGGAGTTCTACTACGAAGTCTGCGAGTGCTTGGGAATTTAGTGAGTTTTTGGTTTGATACTGGATGTCAAACTCAGAGAGTTCAATTGACCATTTGATCAATCTGGCGGCTAAGTCTGGTTTAGTCAAGACTTGTCTAAGAGGTTGGTCTGTGCGAATCATGATTGTGTGACTTCGGAAATAATATCTGAGGCGTCTTGCTGTGATGATGAGAGTTAGTGCTAGTTTCTCCATGATTGGATAACAAAGTTCGGCTCCTTGCAAGAGCTTGCTTACGAAGTAGATGGGTTGTTGTTCCTTTCCTGTTTCTGAATAAGTAAAGAGCAAACAGCGTGATCTGTAACAGATAGATATAAATATAGAGGTTTACCAAGCTCAGGTTTATGGAGGATAGGTGGGGAAGAAAGCATCTTCTTCAGTTCTTGGAATTCAGTTTCGCAGTCTGTGATCCAATTGAAGCTGGATTCTTTGCAAAGAGCTCGGAAGAAATGGTATGAGCGGTGAGTTACACGAGGGAGGAATCGAGAGAGTGCGGCAATCCTTCCAGTGAGTTGTTAGATTTCTTTAATGTTTTATGGACTTCTCATTTCGATCATTGCCTTGCACTTTTCGGGGTTGGCTTCAATTCCTCGGCTTGTTAGCATAAATCCGAGGAATTTGCCTCCGTGCACTCCAAATGCACACTTTTCGGGGTTTAGCTTCATATTGTATTTTCTTAACTGATTGAAGATTTCCTGGAGGTCTTCTTTGTGAGCTCTGTTTTGTGGAGTTTTTGCCACCATGTTATCAACATAGACTTCCATGTTGCGGCCTATTTGTTGGTCAAAAACCTTGTCCATTAACCTTTGGTAAGTGGCACTTGCATTTTTGAGCCCAAAGGGCATGACTTTGTAATGAAAATTTCCATTGTTAGTGATAAAGTCAGTTTTATTCTGGTCAGAAGGGTGCATTATGATTTGACTATAACCGGAATAAGCATCCATAATGGAAAGAGTATTAAAGCCAGAGGTGTTGTCTACCAACTTATCTATACAAGGGAGAGGATATGCCTCCTTTGGGCAGACTTTGTTCAGATCAGTAAAGTCGACGCACATCCTCCACTTACCATTGTGCTTTTTTACCATGACAACATTTGATAGCCAAGTGCTGAATCTGACTTCTTTAATGAAGCCAGCTCGATGTAGCTTTTCTGTCTCTTCTTGTGAAGCCCTTTGTTTTTCATTTTCGAGGTGTCTTTTTTTCTGAGCAATGGGTCGGACTTTCGAGTTGATGGTAAGTTTGTGACATATGACTTCAAGGTCGACGCCTGGCATGTCGGCCGGACTCCATGCAAAGAGGTCGACGTTGTTTCGGAGTAATTGGATGAGGTCTGCTTTTTCCTCTGCCTGAAGGGTTGTGCCAATGAATGTGAACTTGTCTTGGTCTGAAGTTAGAGGTATTTGCTCTAGCTATTCAGTTGGTGTTGGTCTGTCCTCGGTGTTTGTTCTTGGATCAAGTTCTACTAATGGTGTTGCTTCTTTGTGGGTTCTTTTTTGCAGCGTTCTTTTTTGGGTTCGGCTTTGGGTGGGCTGAGACTGGCATTATAGCATTGTCTTGTTTCTTTGTGGTCTGCATGGACTGTTGCAATTGTGCCTTCCTGTGTATAGAACTTAACAAAAAGATGGACAGTGGAGACAATAGCTTGAAAAGCATTTGAAGAAGGTCTGCCAAGTATTATATTATAAGGGCTAAAACAATTTACTACTAAGTATTGAATATCTAAAGTCTGAGAGTTAGGAAAGTCACCGAGCGTGGTTTGCAACCACACATAATCGAGGATGGGAACTTTGTCGCCAGAGAAGCCAACAAGTTCTCCGTTGGAAGCTTGGATAGACTTCTTACTCAACTTCATTTTCTGGAATGTTGAGTAGAAGAGCACATCTGCACTGTTGCCTGGATCGAGGAGTACTTTGTGCACTAGCGGCTCACCAACCTGCAAAGAAATAACTACTGGATCATCCAGATTCTTGCTCATGGAGTTGAGGTTAGATTGTTTGAAGGTGATCTGTGGGGTCTCTTTCTGTTGTGTTTGTGTATGAAATTCGGAGCCTCCCACATTAAGCATTGCTCGGTAAGACCTCTTTCGGGCTGAGTTGCTGGGGTCTCCTCCTGCAAAGTCGCCTGAGATGTAATGGATTTCACCCCGTGGGGTTGTTCCTATTACCCTTTTGCCTTTGTCAGTATTAGATGAGTTTCCTTTATCGTTTTTGGAAATGTGTCCGAAGATGTATTTATTGAGGTGTCCTTCTCTGGCTAGGTGCTCTAGAAGGTCGTTTGCTATGATGCAGTCATCAGTGTTGTGACCATATTTCTGATGAAAAGTACAATATTTCGACCTGTCCGCATTCTTTTAGTCTTTGTAGGCTCTAGCATTCTTAGGTGGTTTGATGAGTTTGAAATTCAGGATTTCCTTGATGATGTCTTCTTTCTTAGCGTTGAACTGTGTGTATTCTTCATATCTAGGGGTTGGTTGGAAAATCCTTTTGGTTTCTCTGTTGTAGTTGTTGTTTGGGTTTGGTCTTTTCGGTTTGTTGTTACCTTTAATGTTGTTGGATTTTTTTACGTTTCTGGCTTGTCGAAGCTCTTTGATCTCCATTTGTCCTTGAGCCTTTTCTTTGAATTCGGCCAGGGTCTTTGGTTTGTTTACTGCTATGGTTTCTTGAAACTTTCCTGGCCTTAAGACACTTTTAAATCATGTAAGTGGACATCGGCGTTGAGGTTGGGGATCTCCATGGCCACTTTTGTGAACCTGGTGATGTACTCGCGAAGGCTCTCGTTTTGTCCTTGTTTTATTGTGCTCAAATAATCCGAATCATGCTGATAGATGGCAAAAGCCGCAAAATGGCTTGTGAACAGATCAGCCAGTTCCTGAAAGGAAGAGATTGATCCTGCAGACAAAGAAGAAAACCAAAGAAGTGCAGCTCCATCCAAGAAACTAGTGAAAAAACGACATAGTATAGGGTCAGAAGCACTGTTAAGAAGCATCATGTTGTGGAATTTGGTGACATGCACATCCCGGTCACCAATTCCATCATAGGCATTCAGAGTGCTCGGCAAAGTGAAATTTGCGGGCATCTGGAAGGTCATGATTTCTTCGGATAGCAGGTTATTCCGCTTCTTTCCTTTCACCAGCTCGCCATTATTGATATTGGCTCAGTGTCTTTACCATTGGGGTCGGTGTCTTTTGGTTTGTTTTGAAGTTGTTAAAGCTCCTTTCTTATGTTTCGGTTGTCAGCTTGAATTTCAGTGAAGAGATTGAACAACTCTTGGATAGTTGGGGGATTCCCATTGCCAAACATGTTTTGAGACCTGCAAAATGACACCAAGTGCAAGAGAAGAAAAGGAGAAGAGATATAAAAATGTTGTGGGGAATCGTTACTGATCCGGCCCCACGGTGGGCGCCAATGTTCTGTCCTAAGTCATCGGAAAAGAGGTCCTCTTCGAAGGTAAGAGCTCGGCAGAGGCTTCAAAGAGGGCAGACTCCGACGATCAAAGCTTGGAACAGCGGGGGGTGGACCTGCAAGGCCACTCCGACGCTCAAGTCAGTAAAATGTATGAGAGGGAAATAGTTAAGTATGAGGAGGAAGATGAGAGCATACCTTGACCTGAGACTTAGTGGGTTCATTTATAGATGTCAAATTAGGTTAATATTTTGCATATTCTCTGTTCGTTAGAATGTGGAAATCGGATCCCTATTTGCTTGGGATCCTTCACCGTTCAGTTATTCTTATTTAAACTTAAATTGGATTACCTGGTTTTACCTAGTTTGGTTGTTGTGAGTTTGTCACGTGCTGATTCAGGTGTGTTGGGCTGATGTTGTATTAGGCTTGCCGGGTACAAGTTTGTGGGGTGTCATTGTTGACGGGCCATATCACACCGCATAAAAAAGGTTGCTTCATCAAACTTCACTGTATTCTGAGTCATCTGCTATTTTGATTAATGCTCTATTATGAATTTATGATATTAAGTTCTGCTATTCGTTCTTCCATTTTCCTTCCCCAATGAGATAAAGCTCTATTGTTGTTGTATTCATTCTTCTATCCTTCATCGTTAACTATTATATAAGATTTGTTTTTGCATTTCAAAGGGAGACACCGTGTTTACTGCAGTGTTAAGTATCTAATATTGTGTTTGAGTTTAAGCTTAAGCCTTCTTATATATTTCCCTCGTTATAGTTTTGCTAATGTCTTCCATTGGTAATTTCTTCTTCTTATGTTCATATTTTCTCATAATTTGTTTTAGGTAACTAATGTTGATAGTGAACCTGACACACCAATAACGGCAAGAAGATCAGCAGGGGGAAGTAATGAAAATCATTAAGACAATGCTTAATTTTATCTTTAAAAATTAGTTTACTATTTTTGTTGTGTATTTCTATTACACTATTTGGAGTAGTGAACATTAATAGCACTTAGGGATTCCTTGAATTTTAATTTCATTGTACTTTTGCATTTTGAATACATAATAGTTACTATTGAACATGACATTATAATTTTATTATATTATAAATTTAAACTTATCTTTTCTTGTCTTTTTATTGATATTGATTTTTGTTTTTCGAATTTACAATTTTTTAATGCTTAAATTTAATGCAGAATATAAATATATTCCTTAGTTGCATTATGGTTTTTTATTGCTTTTAAATATTTATATTTTTTGTTGACGTACTCATTCTGCGGTGGTTTCGAAAATCCCATAATCAGAAAATACAATAGCGAAAAGTGGTCAAACAAAAAGCCCTGTAAATCATTAAAACCGCCGCAAATTGTGGGATTTTAGAAACCCTCGCTATTCGTTTTCGGGTATCAGGGGTTTTCAAAAAATCGCCGCAATTAAATAGCAGGATAGGATTTTGCGGGAGATTTTTGAAATCTCGCTATCTTTTTAGCGAGAGTAAAAAACCGCCGCAAATAGAGAATAAAACCCCGCAATTCAGCGTTTATTTTGTAGTGCATGACAGAGTTATATTGATAACCGTGTTAGATATTTGTGTTAGATATTTGTCCATGTTGCTTGATTCTTCCATTTCCATATGACACTCCCATTATTTTCTATCAAAATAAAGTTCTCTTTTAATTCCTATCCTCATTCACCGACCTACCTAATACTTACATATACAACCTTCAACTATAATGATCTTCAAATAAATCATCATCTCAAGTCAATAAAACACCTAAGGATTAGATTGTCTTTGATTTTGTTATTGCTATACACCATGACATGTTCATACTTCTCAAAAGAAATATGGTTCTTTATAAGAAAGCAAGGGCCAGAAATTTAAATTTCATCTTTAACATATAGTAATTCATTATCTAATGATAGATTTTTAAACAAAGTTCATATTCACAATGAATTAATTTTTGATCAGTCACATTTTTAAGTAAAGTTGATATATTAAACTTTTATTAAAAGAAACTTGAATATATAAAAATGAAATTGAAATGATAACTGATCAGGGCTAGAATATATCTGTGACATGCAACATATAAATCGTGTATATCTCTAGAATGAATGGGTTTTTAAGTGTATCATGTGAGTAAATTAAAATTTTAATTCTTTTTCAATTGTCACGTTACTTCTTGAAAATGCTATTCTTACACTCTTTTAGTAGACATTGAATTTACATTCATATAAAAATACGGTTATTGACGCACAAAAATTCGCGTTAAGAGTTTAGATTCTCAAAATCAGGTTTATGTACGTTGTAGCACCTCCGAACACCAAACTCCCGCACTCAAATTTAGAAGGGTGAAGGTTCTTTAAACCTTCAAAAAAGTATAAAACTGGAAGTTTAGGCCCGGGTCGTCTCTCGTGAAGGTTGCAATTAGATTAATAATGGGAAAAGAGGATTTTGAAGGTAATTTAATGAGAATCAACCAACAAGTAATCAAGATCATAAGCAATTGAGATTAAATGAAATTAATAAACCTATCTTGGCTAAGATTGAGTATTAAGGATCACTATCCTTGCCACCAACTAGGAATCATGATAATTTCTCGGAGTAAACCTAATTAGATAACCTCTATAAATTGAGGAAAGTCAAGTAGGCTCAATCAACCCCAATTACAATTCCTAACCAACTCACTAATTAAACTTAATAAAAGATTAGCGCTAGTGAAAACAAGATTAATTGAACAACTAACGCCAATCGCAAGTCCTAATCAACTTACAATTTTAATTAGTAAAAGATTAACGTTAGCAAAAACAAGGCTAATCAAACAACTCTCAATTGTCAACCATTAAAAACAATGGTGACTCAAGATCACCCTAATTCTCAATCCCAAACCAAATGTAAAAGCTACTCTAAAACTATACTAGGCATTTAATCAAACACATGGTGGGCATATTCAAATACAACTTGCAATTAACTAAAATCTACCTCTACTAATCACCAAACTTGCAAGAAAATTAAAATAATATCAAGAAATACAAATAAAACAATACCCATAAGAAAATTCATTTATCAAACATCAAATAAAAGATGTAAATCCAAGCATAAGTAACAAGAGTATAAGAAAGTGGAAATATAACTAAAAGAGAATTAAGAGAAGATGAAATTAGATATGATTCTTGGAATAGATAATAAAGATTAAACTAAAACTAATTTAAACTAACTAAACCTAATCCTAATCCTAGAGAGCCTCCCTCTCTAGAAAACCTAAAACAACACAAAACTACACTATCCTAAACTCTCCCTATTTTTTCCACTTGAAAATCTTCAATAAATGCTTCAAAATTTGATGTTTGGAGGCCTTTTTGGAGCCAAAAAATGTGGGCCCATATGACCCATTAAGAGTGGCATGTGCTGGTCAAGATGTGTATACAGCAATGGTGTATACACACCTCTGTAGCTTTGACAACTTTTATTTTTTTCTTTATTCTTCACGAATTTCTCTCAACTTTCCATGCTTCTTTCATTCCCTTTCAAACCATCAATGCCTCCTAAACCTGAAATATATCAAACAAAAACATCACGTCATCGAGTGGAATAAAAGTTAATTAAATTTGACAATTAAAGAATTAAAAAGCATGTTTTTCACATTTAAAGATCAATTAGGAGAAAATTCGCAAAAGCCTCAAATCACAAGGATAAGTGTAAACTAAGTTGATAAAATTCATTCTTTTTAATACAAAATTAACGTAATAATATGAATTTATCAGTTATTATTGATTAAATAATATTTTAATACTAAAAAATATAAAGTAGTTAACGCATCAAGCAGTTACCATATTATTCTACGATTGTCAATTTAGTATTTACTTAAAAGATATGTACGTAGCGGAAATGCTACTTATTTATAGGGATTTGTTCTTTTTAATGTTTGGCACGTGTCAGCTACTCCTTTATACTCACCAATTGAGTATGCCAATAAGGGTAAAGTATCATTTTTGTCTTCAACGTTTGGAGTAAATCCCAACTATATCCGTAACGTTTAAAACTTTTTATTTGTGTCCCTAAAGTTTTGGAATCGTATCAAACTTGTCCCACTATGAAGTAATGCTAAAAATTACTAATCAATGCATGCATGTAGATGTTAATTCACAGCACCAAAATATTATAAATGACAAATTTATTTCATTCATGCATATTATTATTTTTCTTATTATACAAACATAACACAAAGACCCAAAGAAGAGAAGCACATAACATTTCTTCTTCCTCATTCAAATCTAATCATTCGTGAGTTGTTCGAGTGTGATCGTGGATAAAAATTACATATAGAAAGCTGTTAGTTAATCAGTTTCGCATTTAGAAAAGATTGATGGGATTTATTATAATAGAGTTGATAGTGGGACAAATATAACTTCAAAATATTAGGAGACACAAATAGGACGCATTTTAAACGTTAGGAACATTTTTAGAACTTATTCCACCATTAAGAACGAAAAGGATACTTTACCCTTGCCAAACTGTGAATCCCATGTTCTCTTTTCCACTTGACACTCACTTAAAATCCTACAATTTCTTTAATACTTTGTTTGGTTGAATGAGAGAAAATGAAAGGAACGAAAATGAGAGAAAAAAATAAGAGGAAAGAAATTGAAAAGAAAAATGAAGGTAAAAAGTGTTGTTTGGATGAAGGAAAAATGAATGAAAAGAAAATAAAGAGAAAATTTTCTTTTGTTTGGATAAAAGAAAAAGTGAGAAGATAGAAAAGCATAATAAAGTAAAATTACATTAAGGTCCTTGTATATAGGGTGAACCACCTCCCCGGCCCCTGTACTTTAATTTTTTAGACTTGGCACCCCTCAACCATTGGAAACCCCCAAGACAGCCCCTTCATAAATTAATTATATGACATATCAACCCCTGATGCAGGTTACTAGTGGGTTACCCAAATGATGTGTAGGTGAGTGGCTGATGTGGCAAAATGCAAGTGACAAGTGTGATTGTTTCATTCTCAAACTGAGACACATAAACCCCCCTCCCCAATCACAAAACGATGTCTTCTTGTGTTAGCCCCTTTGCCCCTTTGTATTCTGTTGACATTATAACCCTTCACTCCTCACACTAATCACAGGTTATGCCCTAACACTCTCTATATTCTCTTGTTTCGTTTCCCTCCAAATATTGTTGGCGAAGTTGAGGTCGCCGAGGTTGACAAAGGTGACGAAGTAGTCGCTGGCGTCGTCAACGCTTTTCAGAGGTTAGTATTTTGCGTCTCTTGCGTTTCTCGTCAACTCTATATGTCTCCAGTGTTAGAGTGATGGGTTTAGTGGTGATGATCAGTTTCGTTTTTTTCTAAACTGAAATGTTTCTTGATTGTGAATGTATGTTGTTGTGGGGATATTGGCGAAAGTGATTTCAGTATTTTAATGGCTGCTGCTTCCTTTCAATGAGCAACTAGGGTTTCGGGGTTTAGGGTTATTTGGTTTTCTGATAGTGTGTGGTGGGTTGATCATGAATGCATGTTATGGTGGGCTTAAATGTGGAAGTTTTTTCTTTGTTGAAATGGTATCTGCTACATTAGAATGATTGGTGAGGTTAGGTTAGGGTTTGAGGGTTTCTGTTTTTTCTTAAAATTAGGCAAAATTAGTAGTAAATGTGATGTGGGTTTATTATGCTGTATTGTAGATGTCAACATTTGTGGTTGACCATGGTGGGAGGTTTGTCACACTATCCAATGGGTCCAGTATTTACGTAGATGGAAAAATCAAGAATTATCCTCCAATGGATATTGATTTCGTGAACTGAGGAAATTGGCTATTTGAAGTTTAATGCAATGTTCTGGCTTGAGCCGAATGTTATTGAGTTTGATCATGGGTTACATGAGATCAAAAGTGATAGGGACATCAATGAGATGTGTGACTTTACAATGATGCAGAATCTGAGGGAAATCCACTTATGCCTTGACCATCCGGTTGATGTGCCAATTGCTCCTGAAGTTGTTGACATAGGTTCATCATCCTCTTCTGATTCTTATGAGAGTGCTGAGGATGAAGTTTACAAGCCTCCCCCTGGATATGAAAGTGATGACACTGAGGAAGATTAGAAAACAAGGGGCAAGTTTGTTAGTCCAAAGAAAAAGGTTATGAATCCCAAGAGTAAGAGATACACTGGCAAAAGGAGGATTGTTCATATTTTAAGTGGAAGTGGGGCTCCAAGTGGGAGTGGTTTTGGTTCTGCAAGTGGGAGTGGGCCTACTAGTGGGAGTGGTACTGGGTCTGCTAATGGAAGTGGGCCTGGTAGTGAGCATGCCAACTGGAGTGCTACTGGGTTTACAGGCATGGGAGAAGAATTCGGGCCCAATATAGCAGCCACCAATCGTAGTTCTGAGGAGGAGAATATGTTGATGGTGGTGAAGAAATTCCTGCACAAAATGTTCCTCAAGAGGAAATTCCTGAAGAAGACATAGCATATGATTATGCAAGTGAGGGATTTCACAGTTCTCCAGGATCAGTTGATGAGAGAAGGCTCGGGCCTGCTGGACCCATATTTAATGAAGAAGAAGCACGATATGGAGAAGTCCAGCTTGTGTTGGGAATGCAGTTTGCAAGTATGAAGATATTCAGAAATGCCTTAAAGGATGTGTTTGTGTTTGAAGCCAGGGATTTGTAGCATTTGAAGAACGAGCCAAAAAGGCTGAGGGCTAAGTGTGTCGTGGAAGAATGTCCTTGGCTAATTTTCACATCATTGAATTCAGTGTCCAAGTGTGTTGAGATCAAGACCTTCCATGATGAGCATATATGTGGAAGGGATTATAGCAGTAACATGGCTGACAAGGAGTGGGTTACCTCGAAGTTGATTAAGAGACTAAGAACCCAACTGAATATGACCCCAAGGGAAGCAAAGGAACACATGCAGCAGGACTATAGAGTGAAGCTCCACCCAAAGAAGCTTGAAAGGGCTTTGAAGGCAGCAAGGGATATTGTGCTAGGAAATGAAGCTGAGCAGTTCGCTAAGATGAGGGGATATGTCCAAGAAATCCATAGGAGCAATCCAAATAGTACTACCTTTATGGAGACACATCCAATGCCAATTGGTCCTCCTTTATTTGACCGAGTGTATATACGCTTAGATGCATGCAAGAGGGGCTTCAAAGCAGGATGTAGACCATTGGTAGGCCTTGATGGTGCCTTCTTGAAAGGCTATTATGGGGGGCACCTGATGTCGGTAATTACACAAGATGCCAACAATCATTTATTCGTCATCGCCTATGCTGTGGTTCGTTCAGAGAATACTGGCAATTGGAAATGGTTTTTGACCAAGCTAGATGATAATTTTGGCAACCACATGATCTTTGGTTGGCACCTTATGTCAGATCAGCAGAAGATATTATTTTTAAAATCCAAGTTTTCTATATTTATAATGTCAAGTACATCAATTTAGTTTATATGTGTCATTCTGTTTGTACAAACATCAAGTGAAATGTTCAATTTGTGTTGTAGGGTCTGATTAAGGCAGTTAAAGAAGTTTTTCCACGGGCACATCATAGGAATTGTGTTATGCATATGTGGAAGAACTGTGAGATGAGATTTAGGGGTCCTCAAATAAAGAATCGTGTCTGGGAATGTGCAAAGAGCACGACTCCAGCACTATTCAGGGCTGCAATGGATAAGTTGAAGGAGGTTAGTCCTGGTGCTTGGCAATACATGAGTAAGTTTGATCCTGCTGTGTGGTGTAGGGGTTTTTTTAGTCACTATGTTAAGAATGATGTTGTAGCTAACAATATGATTGAGAGTTGGAATGCTGTGATTGTTGCTGCGCGAGAGAAACCAATTTTAACGTTATGTAAAGAGCTTAGGCAGCACATCATGATTAAGATGGCGAATCACAAAAGGATCTTGAGTGCTTATAAGGGGAAGTTGGCTCT
>JASCZI010121437.1:22735-33215 GCA_036250425.1 Stylosanthes scabra | reverse complement strand
GTTACGAAGAGAGAGCTTCCAATCCTTCTTAGAAAATTCTACGGACCAATCTTAAATGCGTTTATATATAAAATACTACAGTAATTAACATGCAGGGTGTTACACTAAACAAAATAACTCCATTGCCTGCTCAAAAAACAAAAAACCATTCATATGTGCCTTAAAGATAACTAATTCTGCTTGGGTAATCCTGGTGTCTGCATGAACCTAAACTTCTTCGGAGTCGGAGCACTCGCTGCAGAAAGCGTCTCTGCGGATGGTCCTTCAGCGTCAGACTGCGACGGTGGCTTGGATAGAGGTGGACTCTTTCTAGTTACCTTCCTTCTAATAGCTTGCTTTGCTCTGAAACCCCTTGAAGTTGCTGTTGGTGGAGGCTCATGCACATGTGAAGCAGGAGCTGCAAGGCTTGCCTAAACAAAAGCCTCATCACCTCCTGAGTTGCTATCATCTAGGTTGATGGTGTCAACATTAACCCCTTTAGCATCATCTACTAACACAGGCTTGTTAACTTCATGCTCAATGAAAATGTGAAACTCGGTCTCCTTATTTCCCCTCAGCCAATCACTAAGATCCCTAACTCCTTGATCCCCTACCAGTTCATTCAGACCAGTTTCTAGCTCAGGGGCTTCCGTATCAAGCCAATGCATAGCTTTGTGGGACCTGTACCCTACATCCTCTAACAAGGTCACCAAATCCCTCACATTAAGACGGTCGATGTCAAGCTCTACATCATCAAACCGCTCCACGGACCCATTAGCATACACAAGCTCACCATTGGGGTATCTAACCAGTTCCCCCCGTGATGGAAAACGGGAACCACAAACCGCTCCCCCATTCACTGCACAAATAAACAACAAAACCACACTCCTTTTTAGAAACTAACATCCACAAAAAATTTCCCAAATCAGCCAGCATCACAACTATGCAAAACACAAACAGAGCAAACACAGCATTCTGCACTAACTAACATACACTAGTATGCAAGCAAGACATCCCACAACGCAGAGAAAAAAGTAAAACCCATAACATGATCACAATCTACGAAAAGAAAGTCACCTTCGTCCACGGATGTTGCCACCACTCTTTGTCGTCTACTTCTTGTCTTCGGTCTCGCACTGATCACCCGTTCAACGATTAAGCTTCTTCAGAGCTTTCTCTTGCCTTCACGCATACGTTTAGGGCAAGAAGTGTAATATAGGAGGAGGAAACGAGGGTTAAATAGGAAACCCAAATGTCTTTGCACAAAACGCATCGTTTTGGCCTCTCACCTTCAAATAACGGACTCCACTTATCCATGCTGGCGACGTTACGGCCACCTTGGATCCGTTCTTCGCCACCTCAGCCTTCCTCAGGACGCTCACGTGATTGGGTGTAACAGCAGCGTCTGACTGTCCCATTTAGTTGAATGTTAATGGCATTTAGGTATTTCTCAAATATGGAGGTTAATGTTGTCCAATTTAATAAAAGACAGGAGCATATTTGTCTTTTTCCGTAAAAATAAACCTTTACAAGTAGAAATTTACAACAAATATAATAAAATACTTGAATTTTACGTAGACATGTATATCCAAGCTTCTGGAGTTCTATCTGGAATTCTTCACATGCTTTCTTCTTCTTTTTGTTTTTGTTTTTTTCTTTTGTTTTCTTTAACACCTATACTTACATTCTATTACTTCTATAGTTCTATCCCATCCAAAACAATAACTTAGAAGAAGCAGTAGAGAAGGATAAAAAAATGGGGAAAAATTAAAATTAATAAAAAAAATACAGTTGTTTGATATGAAAAAGAATAATGGAGAGAAATTGAAGTGAGTTCATCATCGGTAGCTTCTATAGGTTGGTGTATACATACAGCTCTCAGCAAACTTCACCAAATCTTTTGGTTGAGGAAGTCTAGTGGCCAACCCTGATGAGTTATTATTAAATGGAAATTCATCAATTTCATCAACATGTTTAAAACATTTCTAATATTTTGATGAGAAGGAAAAAACGGTTTAAATATTGTCAAAGTTTTATGGATTAATGTTCAAATTGGTCCCTGAAAGATATCGCATTCTTCAAATTGGTCCTCGAAAAATTTTGTTAGTTATATTAGTCTATAAAAGATGCAATTCTTAGTCAAATTGATCCTTCTACCAATTAAATGACATGTGTTACAAAATGATTGGTTGATGGATGACACATCATCTAATTATTTCATGCCACGTGGCATTTAAATATGACATGGCATCATCTGATTCGTAGAATGACCAATTTAATTGAAGATTGTATCTTTCAAAGACTAATATGACTAATAAAATCTTTTTGGGATCAATTTGAATAACGTGATATCTTTCAGGGACCAATTTGAACATTATCTCAAGTTCTATAGTTACTATAATAATAATAATATTCGAGTGATGTATTACAAATCTCACAGTTTATTAAGGATATGATTTTTTGAGAGTATATAAATGTGAAACTTTTTTTGTCGCATAAATTAATTTTTGGGTTGAATTATACATCTAATCTCAATTCTAAGATGGTATCAAAATCTAAGTATTATTGCTCAACCATCTATTTATCTATGCTTACTACTTTTTTCTATACCTCTTTTATATACTTTCTAATTTTTTTATATTAAAAACGGTTGATAAGTTGGGAGAGGAGATAAAAAAAAATTGTCTTTCATGCCATAAATAAAAAAATTAAAGTTGCATAAAAAAAATGTAAAAAGATAGTAGAAACATTATTTGTGATTATTATATATACATAAATAGAGGTGTTGTTTAAAAAAGAAAATTGGAAAAGAAGGAGGGTCTCACCAAGTTCATAGGACTTAGCAGCAACCTTTGCTGCAATGTTTGCTGAAATCTTTCTAATGTTAGTGAATGGAGGATATATAAGCCCCTTTTCATAGTCTTGTTCACTCACCTGTGAAGCCAATGCCTCAGCTGTTCCAAACAAACAAATCAAATTAAACCATCACATTTTTAATAATGTTTAATTTCCCAATTAAATTATTATTTTCTGAATTACTTACAAGCTGCGAGAAGCATGTCATCATGGACTCGGATTGTCCCAGACATTATCAAACCAAGACCAAATCCAGGAAATATGTATGCATTATTGGCCTGATCATATCAACAACAATTCAATAAGAAATTTCAAATCACAACTCTTTTTTCATATACATGTTAATTTTTTCAAAGCATATATTTAGACCTGCCCAGGCACATATTTCTTTCCATCAATTTCAACCGGGTCAAATGGGCTTCCACTAGCAAAAATTGCACGTCCCTGGTACAAATCCAATACCACCAATGTAATAATAATAAGAAGAAGATTCTATGATCAAGTTATGTGTTGATATTATTATACCTGAGTCCAATTATAAGCTTGTTCAGCAGTACATTCTGATTGTGATGTTGGATTGGATAGAGCAAGGATAATAGGTTTCTGCAAATATTGTCACATATATTTTCTAAAATTGCTACTATGATTTAATTTAATGAAACTATATTAGACAAATAAAATTGACATGATACCTCATTATTGGAGGCCATAGCCTCAACCACTTCTTGAGTGAAAGTTTGGCCTTGTCCTGATGTTCCAATCAGCACTGTCGGCTTAAGTTGCTGATCAGTACAAAACAATCAAATATAATAAGCAACTTCAAACTTAAAAGAAAAATCTTCGTTTCTGTCCTAAAACAGTTACTAAACAGTGTGTAAGCGAAGAGGGAGGGACTACATTAATGGCTTCGACGAGATCCGTTATAGGTTCATGTTCATGAGCCCAAGGCTTCTTGAATTGTTGAAGAGATTCCTTACGCGAACTAACAATTAATCCCTACATAATTAGAGTGATAGCATTAACAACATAGAAGATGTTAATTTAATTTTCCTTATACATTATTTAAGAGATGAATTGGATTCTAGACAACCTTTGAATCCACCAACCAAATGTTCTTTCGCACTTCTTCCACTTGAGCATCTGTCTGCATAGACAAAACAATAGTTTCTTAGGTAATCTAAATTCTTCATGCAATGTTCTTCTCATCATAAAATCTCAAACCTAAATAACTCCATAAAAAACAAGTATTTTCTCTGTTTCTTCTTTGTCAAGTAACCACTTTTTTTATAAAATTTAAGCTGATAGGAAGAGACGACTACAAACCCGTTTTGATATTTCGAGGGCTATGAGTTCTGCTATTCCAGTGCCAGCCTATAACCACAAAAATTCGAAAGAGTATGTTGACACAAAATACGATAATTTATATAAGAAAAAAAAGACAATCTTGTAATTAAAGTTACCTCTCCAGCACCAAGGAAGAGGAACTTGTGATCAGCTAAGTTTCCTCCGACCAATTTCAGCGCCGCAACAAGTCCAGCGAGGACCACCGACGCTGTTCCCTGCAACAACGCAGAGGTAATTATAACTTATATGAGATAATCATTGGTTAAGTGAAGATAAAAAGTACTAACCTGAATATCATCATTGAAAACAAGATGTGTTGATCTATATCTTTCAAGTAGATCAAAAGCATTGTGGTTTGCAAAGTCTTCAAACTGAAAGATATGGCAGCACAACAAAATTCAGAAAACAGAATAAATTAGTGAGTTCTTAGCATTTCAAAGCAGATTGAAAAGAAAAGACTAATAAACATTGTAAATTTATAACCTGAACAAGGATTTTTTCTCCATAATTTTGCTTAACTGCAGCCATGAATTCATGCAGAAGTTCATCATATTCCTGAAATCCAAAAATTCATTATGATAGAACAACATTATTAGATAACAAGACTGCTTGATTTTATGGGAAGTAAATCAGAAACCTTGCCAGTTGCTCGTTTATGCCTGAGACCAATGTATAATTCATCATTCAACAGCTTCTCATTGTTTGTACCCACATCAATGGTGATAGGCAAGCACTGAAACAATTTTATAAGTACATTACCATTACCATACATGTAACAATATGAACTACTTCTTTATGACAGAGATAGTAAGTTACTTACAGCAGAAGGACGAACTCCTCCGAGCGCCGTATATAAAGAAAGTTTTCCAACTGGTATTCCCATTCCCTAATAATCCATCACAAGTTACTAGATTGATAGCTAAGATGTTAACACGTATTATGTTAAGCAGTTTAGTCGAACGTGTCAAATCATTTAACGAGTATAATCGAAGTTACCTGACAGCCAAGATCCCCTAGACCTAAGATTCTTTCTCCATCAGTTACAACAATGACTTGAATGTTCATCTCAGGCCAATTCCTTAGCACTTCAAGAATCCTCCCTCTTAAACACACAAATTGCTTCAAAATAAGTCCTCAGAGACCGAAACGTTTATCTTAAAATCTCGCGAATTCAGCGAAACTTACTTCTCTTTCAAGCTTATAAAAAGGCCTTGAGGATTTGAGAAGATGCTGCCATATTTCTGGCAAGCTTCACCAACTGTTGGAGTGTAGACAACAGGAAGTAACTCCTCAACATGGTCAATAAGAAGCTTATAAAACAACCTTTCATTCCTTTCCTGAAAAGTGAAAACCCATCATCATCATCATCATCATCAAACATTAGAAATCAAGTACCAAACTTTGAATTTCACAAGGGGCACCTGAAGATCCATCATTGCCACATACTTGAGCAATGGGACTTGATACTGCCGTATTAGTTGAATGAATTTCTTGACCTGCAACAATGAAACTTGCAATGGGACATGAACTAATATTTTATACGGTACACAAACTAAACACAATCTAAAGACAGAAAAGAATGGTAAGGAAGGAAGAATTGAAGTAACTAACCTGAGTTTCTTGAGAAATAACTGTTGGAGGAAGAAGACCACGCAAGAAATGGGCATCTCTTTCTTGTGCAGTGAAAGCCAATCCTTTATTGAAGTGAGGATCTCGCAACAATGTGTAGCCGCTACAATGCAACAAACAAATTAAATAAACACGCGAAAACTGATCATCTGAATAGTAGAAAACTGATTATCCAAAATAGCAGGGAACAAATCATTATAAATAGCAGATAATAGATTATCCAAAATCATGGTACTAGCTCGATGATGAATGAAATTATTAGCTAGTTGTTGGTTAAAAAAGTATTGGCTCTATTTAGAAAGCCTGATAACTCACCTAGCAACAGAAACACTCCATGGGGTCACAAGCTGATCTTCTGTGGCCCTACTCTCGCCGTACACGTCCTTAACACCGCCACCGGCGTCCTCCATACAACTTGCCATTCAAACGATGTCGTTTTGTCTTTAAACTCTTCACTTCTTGAAGCACAAGAAACCACTCTTTAAGCAACCCCCAACCCCTTCTCTTTTGGGAAGAGAAGTTCCTTGCAACACAAGATATTGGTAACCCACCTAAGCTTCACTTGAAATCTACATAAATTCAACACAAAAATTGAAACAAAAAAACAATGTATTAATACCCAAATAACCAATTTTCCCCCTCTCATGATAATTATAAAAAAGTTCTCTTTTTTTTCCCTATTGTTTTAACACTGAACAGATGGAAATAGAGAAAAAGAGCAAAAGATAAATCACATCTAAGATTACCAAGTTTGAATGGAAAGAGTAACAGTAGAGGAGCTTGAAAAATTGGATCTTTGTGTGTTGTGAATGTGGAATGTGGATTGAAAAATTGTTTTTGAGTTTATTGTGTTACCATGAAAAGTGCATTTGCTGTATGAGAGATCATGGTGGTGAAAACAAGTGTGTGATTGAGAGAAAGTTTAGTTAGAAAAAGAAAAGAAATGAGACACAAAAGTTGCAGCAAACAGAGAAAAGACAGAGTCTTCAGGGATTAATTAATTAATCCCTTGCTTTTCTCTCCCATGTTTTCAGGAATTTTTATTATTAATCATTGAAATTAATTCAAATTTCTTGTATAATAATGAAAGTGGTAAAAGAATAAATATTTATTCATCACAATAAAGTAATATTATTACACAAAAAAAAAAAAAAAAGACTAATTTCTTCTATGCAGCAAAACCAAACTAACAATAATAACAACATCCATATGATTTACACTTACTGGTTACTGCAAAATCCTCAAAGAACTGCTAACAAAAATATCGTCGTTATCGACAACATGCTGCATAAAATCTTTCTTGAGTGCTGACTACAGCATCAGTTATATATATATTTATATACATACAAAACACTATATGACTTCTAGAAATTTTTTCCAGAACATAATAACTTCATGTTTTATTACAATGCAGCTCTCTTTATCTTGTTTGGAAGTTCAATGCCCTGATGCAGACGGCAAACACAAAGGCAAAGAAGACAGCGAAAAGCACCAAAACTGCAGCAACTGGTCCCATGAAGTCTGATTTGAAACCATAATGATGATCAATATAGGCTTTGACAGTGTAGTTCCTATTTTCGCTGGCTATGAACATTTCGGTGGTGATATCTCTGTATTGCGAAACGATTAATCCATACACTGTCCATGCCACAGGGCAAAGCCAGTAATACCAGACCCACCATTTAGGAATTTTCTGAAATGACAAAGTTGGTAGAGAAATTATCTTAGCAAATAGGATGATTATGAAAAGTAAATAGAAAAAAGAAGTTGAATGTTACTCACAGGTCTTGGGATAAAGAATCCGGAGAAGAGATTGAAGATTCCATAGAACGCTGCTGCGAAGATTGATGCTACTTGATGGTTTGGTGTGATGGAAACAGTCATCATGCCATAGTATGTGAAGTACAAGAAGGAGAAGAAGCTGACAAAGAAGAACCAAAAGAACTTCTCCACCTTCCAGTCAAAGGACACCATGGCATACACTATGAGGGAGTAATAGGCAGCTTGGATTAAAACATAAGGTATCTCAGTAAGAACCTGCAATCGAAAAGAGATTCAATGGAAAAGAGTTAAGGTAACGAGGCAAAGAGAAGAACAAAACTATGATTCTGTGTTTGTCATGTCTGAAAGAGTTTAAAAATTTGGTGTGTAATGTAACTAACCTGTGCAATGGCATAAGGCATAGGAGAATACATTCCGGCGGCTCTCTCTCGATAGAATACAGTTCTTTCGATGGCTACCACCGGTTGGACAGTTTGGCAGTTGTTAACTCCAACGAAAATAACTGCTGCATACATTGCTCCAATAACCATGGTGAGGTTAGTTGAGGTCAACCTGTACAAAGATAGAGAGAAAATTAGTTCAAAGTTGATAGCAAATGAAGTTAAGATCTCTAATCACAAGGAAGCGAATCTTACGTGTGCTTGCCAACTCTCCAGAACACTGTCCCAATCATGAGAGCAGCTGCTAAGGTGAAGAAGAATCTAACAAGATTGTAATCTGGACTTCTCCAATATGTCAGCCATTGCTTCCATAAACAAGATTTGAACTGACCCCATGTGTTTTGAGAGTACTTTGTGGGGAAATATAGATCATTCGCGCCAGGTGGAGGTGTGCTTAACTCCTTCACAAGAGCTTTGTTGCGCCTGCACGAGCAATAAGGAATTGCTTTAGCTTGAAGCAACCAAAAAAAAAAGTATGCAAAACAAGCTATTTGAAATGTGTTAAGTACTAAAATTGTTTTGTTAACTTACTGGAACAAAGCAGAGTTCTTGTAGTATTCAGCAAAGTCCATTCCAAGCCGGACCTCGGCCGCAATGGAACTTACTTCAAGCATCCATGTTGCTGGGTTGTACATTTCCTTGATCTTTGGGACACCTGGAATTGCCTCAAAGTATTCTACAATCTTGTGCGAGTTTCGGCCTAATGGTCCTGAGTAGATCACCTGCCCTCCTCTTTTCATCAGCAAGAGCTGGTGCAATAGGAAAATATTTAGTACCAAAGAAATTATACAATGTTCACCGTGTTTAAGGTTCAGGATTTAAGGTTTTTTGTTGTTTACCTCATCAAAAGCTTCAAAGATATCGATGCTAGGCTGGTGAATTGTGCAGACAACTGTTCTTCCAGTGTCCACGGTGTTCCTCACTGTTCTCATGACAATGGCTGCTGCTCTTGCATCAAGACCTGAGGTTGGCTCATCCATGAAAATGATTGAAGGATTAGCAACAAGCTCAACAGCAATTGTCAGCCTCTTTCTCTGTTCGGTCGACAGCCCAGTAACTCCAGGAAGCCCAACTATGGCATCCTTGAGATTATCCAACTCTACCAAATCCATAACTTGGTCCACAAATTGCTGAGATGAACACAAGAAGAAATGTTATATCAGCCCTTCTATGAATCTTTTACCAGCAGAACAATCAAGAATCAAAGTATATAGTGCTTACTATCTTTTGCTCGCGGCTAACTTCCTTAGGCAACCGAAGGAATGCTGAGTAAAGCAAAGATTCTCTGATAGTAACTTGTGGTGAATGAATATCAGTCTGTTCACAGTAACCTGAAACTCTAGCAAAGGTTTCTTGCTTCTTAGGGAACCCAGAGATTCTAATATCTCCCTCAATGTAGCCGCCGGTCTTTCTTCCAGCCAAAACATCCATCAAAGTTGTCTTCCCAGCTCCACTGACTCCCATCAGAGCAGTCAAGACTCCAGGCCTAAAGGCACTTGTTACTTCCCTAAGGAGTTGCAGCCTATCTTCTGTCACTCCTTGCTCTTTCATTTCCTGTCGAATGCAGCCGAGTTAGGGAAAAAAATTCTCCTTCATAGCTTCCATGGATGGTTAAGATTGAAAGATATATAACATTGTATTGAAAAAATGAATGTGATTCTTACTGCAGGCATGTCCACATAGTAATTAACACTGTCAAAGGACATTGCAAGTGGCTGGAAAGGTAGAATCATTCCTCTCTTTGGGGCAACGCCGGTGGCCGAATCATGTGTTGAACCATTTCTTGCTCCAATGGGATTAGTCCTGCTGCTCATACGCTGCATAGCAACTTCACCTATAAAAGACAACCATAATTAGCAATCATCCAAAATTGCATCAACAAAGATCACATTTCCCAGGTTACACCATCAAAGGATAAATGTTTCTTCATTGATACTTACTTGAGTTATTTCCATCAGCAGTAGACAACGACCGCATCATTGATTCTCGGTTGGTTTCCGGCGGCCTAACAAGTCTTGGTTCCTCGTTGGGGCCTCCGCCGACCTCCATTTCACTTGCATCTTCCTCAGATATAGTTGCTTGTTTCGTTCCAAAAGCTATTGCCACAAAACAAGAGAACACAACAAAATCCTTGTCAAGACAAAAGAATCCAAGAACTAATGCAAGAGAAAGATTGATGAGGGTGTGAGCTCTTACGATTGAGGTACATAAGTGCAAGAGTGAACAGAACATTGTACATAACAGTGAAGGCTAGAAGTGCTCCTGCACCAATCCAGTACCAGTTCTTGTTGGCATAAACATCAAAGTTCCTCAATGTAGACACACCTATTGTGATATTTCCCTGTATAGGAGACTGCATTCATGGGAGAAAAAAAATTTGAGTTAAATTAACAAGATTCTTCTTGAGAAATATGCAAATTCAAGGTTTATATGCTACTTACCGGTTTGCT
>JASCZI010121437.1:1315-22725 GCA_036250425.1 Stylosanthes scabra | reverse complement strand
CAAGGGCATTGAAAGCATATGAAAGTGGTGAAACCCAGTATCCCCACACCCACCAATTTGGAATTTCACCTGTGATCATTAAGAATCCATGTTAGCATATTCATTGAACAGAAAAAAAAAAAAAACCAAGAAGGATGAATAAGAAAAACTTGTACATAATTCGACTCACGTTTCGGAAGGATGAAACCACCGAGAAGGAAAACAAGAAGAAGCATGAGTGAACCACCAGTGTTAGCTATAATCATTGTTCTGCAGACTCCAGAAATGAACCTAAACATTCCAGCAGCCATTTGTTGAACAAGGAAAACCAACAAAAGTGTCTTGAAGAACCTGAGAAGTTGCATTAGTCACCAAAATCCACAATTAGTACTATAATTCTATAAATTTAAACACACAAGATAACTTGGGTAATAAGTTTTCCCTTTTTTTTTACCTGTCAGCTTCAGGTGCAAATCCTATAGTGTAGTAGGTAACAATCACCCAAACAAGAGACTCGAATATCGAAATTGGAATCCTCAAGAGAAAATTGGGAAGAGTGTAAGTCCAAGCAGGGTGGAAAACATGATCCCTCTGCTTGAAAAACACAGGAAGCCTCTGAATGGTGAGTGCTAACTCAGCAAAACCATTGAACATGTTTATGATCATGCTAAACAAGATCGCGCCGACATAGACCGCCGCGTCGTCCTCATTTCGCCGGTGCATATTTGTCCTCAGAAACACAGTGGCGGCGATTAAGGCGATAATGATGATCTGGACAGTCTTGAAAATGTAGACAAATGAGTTCCTCTTGATGAGGAGCCACTCTTTGTCCCAACATGCTCTTAGAAGGTCCATTTTTGGGACTGACCATTTGTTGTAGACAAGTGCTGCTTTATGTGCTCTTGATTTGTCAAATGGAACTCTCAGCTCATTCTCCAGTTGCATCCCAACGTGGAATCTTTTGAACTTGTTCGCGAATTCGGTTACGGTTACATAACGGTATGGTCTGTTTCTGTCTGCCCAATATTGTTCTTGATCCTTTCTTGAGGTAACCTGTTACAAATTTGATAACATTTGTAACTAACTTTGCATATGCCAGCTCATCATAACTACCAACTAACTTAACTGACATTATAATGAACACGAACCTATTTACATACCAAAATTCAGTAACCAAGTATTTGTATATATGAATACATATTGATTAAGTCAGTTTCAATGTGTATTTTACATTGGTGACTAATTTTTTCATACACCTAACAAAACTCTATAACGAAAGCATAAGTGTGTTCGTTCCACGTGTGTTATCTTTACGTGAAGTTTATAATAGAAAATTATAAGATAATTTAACATGTTTAACTAAATTACCATCTAACAATTCTCAACTATCAGTTTCACGGAGAGTTAAACTGTACTATTCATGGAATATAATTGTTACCTCTTGTAAAAAGTCAGCAATACCCTTTCTCTCAGGGCATTTGAATCCACAAGATTCAAAGAACTCAACAATGTGCTCACGAGGACCTTGGTAAACAATTTGGCCCTCAGAAATGAGGATGATGTCATCAAAGAGATTGAAAGTCTCAGGAGCTGGTTGGAGAAGGGACATTAAAATGGTTCCTTCAGTGAGGTGCACAATTTGTTGCAAGCATTTCACAATTTGATATGTTGTGGAGCTATCAAGCCCAGTGGATATCTCATCCATGAACAATGTTTTTGTAGGCCCAACAATCATCTCACCTGTACAAAAAACAAACCAAAAAAGCCCATTTAGTTAAAAAATAATTGAGGTACTATTAAGGTATTAAGTTATTAAAAACCCATAACTACATGAAAATGATTGTAGATGTAAGGTATAACATAAGGTAAGGTATTAAAGAATTTAAGAATTGAGACTTGAAAGTCTTAAAAGATTGAAAATAATGTATGTTGATTTGTAATTTATTCTTATTCTATCAAGTGACAACAACAAACTTTATATTTATGTATATTGGCAGGTGAAGGAGAAAGAACAAGTCCAACTAGACAACTTGAGTTAGGTGACAACAGTTTATTTTTGCCACAATTTTCTTAATCTTTTGACAAATTTTTTGGAATTTTGTTTGTTTTTGTACACATGTGGTGGCCGTCCACATCCATGAAAGAAAGCTTTCTCAAAATAGAAGGCAAATGTTGAAATTAAAATGATAAATTAATGTCAGAAAAGATGACATGGATGTTGACAATAATTTTGACTTTTGAATCCAATAAGATAGAAAAAAAATAAATTTAATTTAATTTAATTTAATAATAAAATTAAATTTTTTTTAAAAAAACCAACCAGTTGTGACACGCTTCTTTTGGCCACCAGATACACCTCTCTGCATTTCATCTCCAACTATAGTGTCCTTGCAAATATCAAGCCCTAAAATCTGTTTCATTAACATTGCTTGATTTGTTAGAACAAAAATCACATCATTCAATTAGAAATTAATTTAATTAATGCTACCAACTAATGTGAGGGTAGTTTAGGTAATTCATGTGACAAAAGTGCTGGGCCTAGTATTGGGGACCATGAAATAGTAAATTAGATAGCAATGTAGGGTTGGTGAATTGACTTTTTTGTCAAGTTGATAAGAGTAGGTGCTTAGAATCTAATTTAGAATTAGAAAGTTATAGGGTGAAGAAAAAAACATTCTAAATTTATGTCCTTATTCATCAAATTTTTTAAAACAATAAATAAATATGAAATTACTTACTTTAAGAGTATAATCAGTGATCAAACTGCTTTCTGTTCCTTCCATTGCAGTTGCCTAAAAAAATAAATTTAACAAAAAAAAATAGTTAGAACACTCGCATATAGTATGATAAAAAATTAAATAAAATTAAATTAATGAAAATAAATAATTGGGTTTTACTAGGTATATAATACATTGAAATACAAAATATATGTGTAGTGTAACTCATTTTTAATGCGTATTTTATACTTCGATGTTATTATATACTGATGGCTAATTTTAGTAGCTGATTTTATTGTACAAATAGAATTGTTGTAAATGGTTACCTTCATGAAAAGGTCAAGTTCTGAATCTGGAAATATGCCAGCTTCCTTTTCTCTTCTTGCAAGTTCAGTTAACAGGTCTATAATAACATTAAAATAAAAATTAATATATTATAAATTAGTTTCCATAAATAATAATAATAATAACAATAATTGTTAAATTGAATTGAAATTACCATATCTGGTTCCAACTCCTTGGCATCTAGCAGAGAAATCAAGTGTTTCTTTGACAGTCATTTCTCCAACATGAACATCATTCTGGCTAATGTATGCTGAAGTCTTTCTTGGCACAAATTCATTAAGCTTATGCCCATTATAAGTAATTTCTCCACTTACCTATTTAATCAGAACCAAACACATTATTAATAATTAATTCTTATGCTTAATTAAACTCGTTATTATATATATAATTATTGTGTATGAAGGAAGAATCTACCTTCAATTCAGGGTCCAATTTTCCAGCCAATGCCAACAAAAGAGTTGTCTTCCCTGAAGAAGGTGGACCAAGTAAAAGGGCCATCCTGCAAGAAATAAAATTATGAAAATTACTCCGATATTCTATAAAATTACAAAGTACGAGTATTTTTTATTTTTAGGATTTAGGGTTTAAGGTTTAGTCCGATATTTATGTTACCTTGATGGTTTAACAATTCCAGAGGCATTCTTAAGAATTGTGAGCTTAGTTCGTTTAGCAGTACTAATCCCACATATGCTAAGTGCTGATTCAAGAATGTTCAATGCAGTGTTTGGTAGTGTTGGCAAAGCTCTGCTTCCAACATAGGAATTAGCCTCAATTGTTAAATTCTGAAACCTTACTTCCACTGTTGGAAGTTTGATTCCAACCCTGCAATTTTGGAACAAACATCAATAATTAATAAGTAATTATATATTATTAGTAGCCACAATAATCTCTAATTTAGATCAAAGTCTTAGGTGATTTAATTACAATAATGTACTATTTATATTATTCAACTGTGTCAATCATCTTTAGTAAATTATTGTGAACTTTTGTTTTTATTATCTATGATAAGTACTAACAAATTAATCATAATGGAAGCGTTTTAAGTATAATTAAAAAATCAATATTTCTGTATTTTTAGTCGTTAATTTTAATTATACAAAATATATATGATTAAGACCAGCGATTAAAATTATAGGAACACCTGAGTTTTCGGTTATACTTAAAACGCTTTCGAGCATAATAATACTTTTGATGAATTAAGAGTTGATGTAAAGAACTGACTTGTCAATTCTGTTTCTGAACTTCCTCAAGAACTTGTCATTGTCCTCTTCAGCAACCTTGAAGATCTGATCAATGATTTGTTGCCTCTCATTCATATCAAGCTTCCTAACATCAACTTCCCTATGAGCCTTGGCATCATTATTATCACCAAAATTCTGAATGATACTTGTTCTCAACCTGTCATAGGTTGGAAGCTTCTCAATTGCAGCCCATTTAAGAGCTTCTTCATCTTCATCAACATGTGAGGTTCTTCTTGAATATCTCCCACTTGCAAACACCTCTTCCATTTTCCAACTTGACCTGCTTATGCTCCTGCTTATGCTTCTGCTTAAATTTGAATCCATCTTTGGATTATTGCTTTCCACACCCCCTCTTCTGAATTTCATTCAAAAATCACTTATATTAGTCAAAACAACAAATGGGGTGCTTTTGATCATGCTTCAAAATCCAAATACATTTTTTTTATAACAAAAGAAAGAGTAATACCATATGAACTACAGATAATATCGTCAACAAAACATAACACTCTAAAATTTAAAAAAAAAAAAAAAAAAACTTACTTTCTTTTGTTGTATGAATAAGTTAATAATTAAGCTTCAGTTATTTTGTTGTGAGTGATGAGAGTAATGAGTCTGTGAACTGAGGTTTGTCTCAGTTCTGAAGAGAGAAGGGAACAAATGGTGTTTGTTGCATGGAGTGTTATGATAGCATATATATATGAGTGAGGGAAAGGGGTTTGGTGTCTTAAATCTTTAATTGGTTGATTCATCCTATTTTGTGGTTAGTAACAACTTAATTTATACATATATAAAAAATTATATAAATTTTTTTTTGATGAGTTGAATTAATATATGCAAGTTGGGCAAATCCGGAAAAGTGGTGAGAGAGAAACCATTCAAACATGACCAGCGTAGTGTTTCCACTTTCTTAGCTCCTTCCTACTACAACTGCGTTCTTTTGAACTGGCCAAAATTATTATTATTATTATTATTATTATTATTATTATTATTATTATTATTATTATTATTATTATATATGTATTTATACCTACCATCATTGAATTGGCGTGTCCACGTGTTGAATACGTTTTGGGTACGACACTCATCGACACGCATGTCTTTCGTATCCCATCCGTGTCCTTAAAAAACAAAAAAATACATATTCTGACACACTTGACACTCCAAAATATCATCACGTGTCTGGATATCAAATTTTATTCTTAACTTATTTTCTTAAAATGAGTTTAAAAGTAGTATATATTACTATTTCTTAAAACTAAAACTTATCTTAAATATTTTATATAACTAAAAAAGATATTAAAAATATTTAAAAATAATAATTTAAATTTTAATATAAATAAAATATCAAGATATTATTATAATTTTTTAAAAATAAATTATATTTTATATATATGTTGTGTTCCCGTGTCATGTGAAAAATTAAGAATAGTGTGTCGACGTATCGTATATCGTGTCGTATCTCGTGTCCATGTCAGTGTCTATAAATTATACATACCTACATTATCTTTCATAATAAATGGATTGATACTTTGTAATTAATTTTATTTTTTGGTTTGTTTATGTATATATAACAAGTGGTTTTTACCAACCAAGTACAATCAAGTGATTTATTTTTATGCTAAATAGAAGATAATTTCGGTGTCAAATAGAACTTTATTTAGGTGCACTTTTTTATACTATTTAACACCGAAATAATATTCTATTTAGCATAGAAATAAATTACTTGGTTGCATTTGGTTGGCCAAAATCACTTGTTCAAATAGCATTACCCATATAATTAAATGATTAGGATAGCTAACTTAGTGCACATGTACTAAAAATTTTATTATTCAATTTATATTTTTTGTTAATTTTTTTAATTTAATCTAAAATAATTTATTGATAACACTACATGTATATAAATCAGCACATTCATTCAACAAAATTATTCTTATTTTTTTTGTGATTCAAATTTTTTTGCTAGATTTCATTATTTATATGTTCAAAATTTTACTTTATTATTTTTGTACTTAATGTGTAAGTCTATTAAATATAAAAACACATAAATGAATAAATAAATACATTAACACCTAGATTTATCCATAATTTATTAAGGGATAAGTCATGCAAATAAGCTGATTTCCATCAAATATTATCGAAATATCCTAAAATTGGTTTACTTATATTCAAGTAGATAGGATTTTATTTAAATAAATAATATATACTTTTGTCCTTCATCTGAAAAATTGTTTATACTTTTTCATTTTTCGTAGTTGTGACTTGTTCATCTCCTTTTAAGTACCATTTTTCCTAGTTATTAAAGGAAATGATATTTTAAAATGACATATTTTTCATAAATTATTAAAAAAATTATACTCTTGTCACCAAAAAAAAAAATTATACTCTAAAAAAAGAATTTTAATATAAAACAAATGAAAAAAACAGAAAGTCTATAAAAAAAAATTAATTCAAGCCAAAAGAGTAAAAAAGAAAAAGATATCAATGTGTTAGATATGTAATTATTTATATATTTACTCCTATAACTTTAAATTTTTAAAAGACGTGATCATAACAAATCTCATCATCGAATAATTTTCAGATGTAATGTTGAATAAAAGTATGGGAATTAATATTGAGGTCAAAATACGCTGTATCAGCATATTATATGCAACTTAAAATAATATAAAAGAGAATATTTATATAGCAAAAATACATGGATAAGATATAAATATGTATATATGGTTTGCACGTGTGCGCACAAACACACACACGTGTGCATATAATAATAATAATAATAATAATAATAATAATGCTATGGAATCAACATTAGGAAGTCATTAAGGAGTAAATAATTAAGTTATTATTCAAAATTTATATGAGTTATCATCCGTAACTCATATATCCAAGATTAAGTTATCATCCAAAATTTATATGAGTTACCATCCGTAACTATGTATTGACTTTCTACTGATAATAATATATTCACTCCCTAACTTTTCTAATAATAATTAAGCTTATGAAAAGAAAATATATATATTCGGTATACGGTGATAAAAATGTTTTTTGGTCACGTTTAATGTTTGGATGGAATCATGAGTTTCATTGTTCTCTAGAGTTCAGAGTCCAGACCAAATACCATGAATTAAATAGAAAGTTTAGGGAATATGAGTGAATCATATATACTTGTCAATTGTCACGATTTTCCTCATTTATTTTTTTTTTTTCTTGTAATGTAATGTACGTAGCTGATGACCGATAAGAAAAATATGGTCAACTTTGAGCATCATGGATAGAGAAAGCCAAAACCCTAGCCAGTAAGAGAAGTGAATTGGCAAAAGTTGTAGTCATATAATTTTAGTGTCATAATTTTTTTATTTTGGTTCTTATTTTTATATATAAATTATTATTAAATTAAAAACATAATACTAAATATTATAAATATATAATTACGGATGTTATTTATATAAAATTATAAATATAATTTTGATTAAGGACGCTTCAGTAACATTTTTAATAATATAATCTCTTCATTTTATTTTAATTGCTACTAAAAAATGAGATTAAAATTATAATAATATCCTTATTATTAATACACTAAATTTTAATTTGATTGATTAGAATAGAGATGCATTAAAAATTGTTTAATTAATTATTGAAATTGTGAAAGATCGAAAGACTATAGTTGAAATATTTTAATTAATTATATCTTAAAATTATAAAATTGTCAAATAATTTAAAAAATGTAAAATTAGATAATTAAAATGAAATAGAAGGAATAATAGTTATATATGTAAGTTGAATACGTAATTGACATAATGTAAATCAAGCTTTCAGAAAAGTATCAATAACCACCTTATTATTATGTCACGCACTTAGACAAAAAGTTAATCCCAAATTAATTAAAGGAACACAAAGATCTATGTTAATGGCATTAGTTTGACTAACTTCTTTCCTCATTTAAATTTACACATATATAAATAAATAATTATTTTATTAAATGTTAAATTTATATTTTCTAAGGACACTCTTGCAATAATTGGTAAATGAGAAAACAACTAATAAGTCTTCTATGGCAGCTTAAAGTGTGGGTTGAAATGTCCCCACCAAGTTCTTTTCCCTTCTACCTACTTCAAATAATCCACTATATATATTTTTTTTTTAATTTTCACTCTCCTTTTGCTAGTTGATTGTATCACATCTTTTTTGTGTAATTATATAGTTTTAATTAAAGAAATATTATTCACATTATGGTAATAACGTTACCTTTTTAATCGCAGATCATTTTTATTAACAAAACTCAAAATTATTAAATTCCAAATAATTTTGCTACAGCACATGTATATCTTCTATAACAAACATTATTTTGACATTAATATTTTCTTAATAACTAAATAGGAGTTCTCTTTATTTTAGTGTAACTAATAGTGTTTTCAAATTCTGAAAATGGAAATTTTAAATAGCTAGACTAATAACTAAATTATTCAAGATTTTGTTGTTGAAGACAAAGTGAGCATGTTCCACTTTTAATAATCATTCTCTGTTGATAATTTAATAATTATATTATATATAAAATATATACATCACAAATTTTGCATGTACCGGAAAAAAAAATAATGCATTCGTTCACATTTTTTTGGTGTTGAAAAAGTAGGCTCAAAAGTATTCACACACACAATAAAATAATAATTAATAAATAATATCAAATTAATGTCATTGCAGTAGATACGGCTACCAATCCCATTGTTGACTTCTATGAAATAATGACCAGCTTACTATATAAATTGTGTCAAGAAAATATATGCACACACTCAAAATTCTCTAATTTGATATTCAAATTATCTTTATTATTATTATATATTGTTTTCCCTTTTTTTTTTTTTTTTGGACTTGGTTTTCCTTTTCCTAGTTCATTTGACTATGGTCAAAGTATATTACAGAGCATAATTGAAACTACCATTACTTCTGGACTATTATAAAAATGGCACTATTATTATATTTGTTTTGCAGGCCCCAGTTAATAGTTAGGTAAGATGAGAATTATTCTCCACATATATAATATATTAAGACATCAACTAACCTGGTCTTTTGATTTGTTTATTTTGTTGTGTGTCAAAAATTTGTCATCTAGTTAATTTTTTTTTGGGTGACTAATTAAACGGAAACTAACTAGGTCCTCACAGAGGAGGAACTAGGATTACAAGACAGGACAGTCTACATATTAATCAACGATCGAAGCAACTCCATGTGAGATATGTTCCTCTCTACTGCATATTTAGCTAAGAAGTCAGCTGTAGTGTTTGCAGTATGCTGAATTAACACCACCTGCGCATTCCAATTCCAATTAAGGACCTCATGTATTTTGTTGATTAAATCTGCATCAGCTGAATGACGAAGATTGGCTCGAGATTACGCTGCCAAAAAGGCATCCAGACTATTTGTCTCGCACAGGACATCCCGACAACCAGAATCCCAAGCTAAAATTAGACCCTTCCAAATACCAAAGAGCTCAGCTCGGAGAACAGATGAATAGTGTATGGTACCAAGGCAACCTTTAATCCAGACCCTATTAGAGTCTCAAATTACACAGCCAAAACCAGCATATGGATAGTCATTGAACAAACTAGCATCACAGTTTATTTTCATAATGTGACCGTTAGGGGGTATCCAGTCCACAAGAAGGGAAGTAAGACTAGACGCTGCCTGCAAGTGATGACACACATGTAGATCCTTTATTAGAGACACACTCAAGGATTTTACCTGGAGAGTGGACCAAGCATCATCCGGATTGAAAATAGAGTTGTTCTGGTCACGCCAAACCCACCAAAGAGTAGAGCAAAATGCAAATTCATCAGTACAAATGCCTTTCCAAAGCCAACTTTTAACATCCGTACAATGCATCAACCCAGAATTAGACAATTGCATGTGATAGATCTCAAATAATACGAGCAGAAGGACAATCACGAAGGCAGTGGAGAACAGTTTCCGGAAACATGTTACATCTGGGGCAAAGATCATTAGGAGACATACCTCTGTTATGGCGAAGAGCATTTGTAGGCAAAGCTTCATGTAAACAAAGCCACATTATACATTTGATCTTTTCCGGGACCCTAAGCCGCCAAATCCAAAGCCAGTTAGTTGAATCATCCCACATAAACTTCCTTTTGGATAACCAAAGATAACCCTCTCTAGCTGAATATATCTTAGAAGAAGACGATGCCCAAGTCCAAGAGGAAACAGAAGTCTCAAGCGGTGCCTTGGCTGAAACATATTAATGTAATCCTTCAAATCTTGAATGAGTGGGGTGGCTAGATCATCAAAATTCCATCCATCAGTACTCCAGACCTCCCTAATAGAAAGGTCCGTATCAGAGATATGAATAAAAGGTACGCGCTCCCCAAACAACCAGTCGGAAGCCAAGAACCAAACCAAAAAGATTGTTCCAGATTTCCAACATTCCAGACAAAACCCTCTTTCAATTCATGTAGTGTTGCGACGATACTTTTCCAGACATGAGAGCCCTGCCTAGAAGATACAGAAGCCCAACAATCATCAGAATTAGAATAATATTTATCAGATAGCAGTTTGACCCATAATTTATCCTCCTGCTGAAGCAATTGCCATGCTAATTTCCCTAAAAGAGAGATGTTGACAGATCTCGAGTCTCTTATACCAAGACCACCAGATTTGCATGGTACTGCCACCTTTTTCCACTTCACTAAGCTCAGAAACCGACCCTCCGATGTTCCTTTCCATAAGAACCGCCTCATGGTTGAATCTAATTCATTACAGATATGGTTTGGAAAAAGAGAAACCTGCATCTGATAAATTGGAAGAGAAGAAGTAACTGATTTAATAAGACACAGACGTCCAGCCCTATTCAGAAGACTACCTTTCCAACCTGCCAATCTGTTACGAATCTTTTCCACCACCTCAGCGAAGGAGCTCCGTGATATCCTTGAATGACCCAGATTAACCCCAAGATATCTGCCCAGATCTTGAGTAAATTTTATGCTAGACATGCCTGTAAAGGTCTCCTTTCTTTGACGTGTCACATTTAACGAACAAAGAGCCTTAGACTTTGAGAAATTCACCTTCATACCCGATGCATTACAGAAAGTATTAAGCACATTCAAAACCAAAGATACCTGATTCTTCATTGCTTTGCAAAAAAGCAGCAGATCATCAGCGAACATCAGGTGTGAGATTTTTGGACCTCCTCGAGAAATAGCAACAGGCTCCCAATTTCCATTATCAACATGGGTATTAATAAGACAAGCCAACCGCTCCATACACATGACGAACAAATAAGGAGAAAGAGGATCCCCTTGCCCAATTCCGCTTTTGGGACTGAAACTATCAAGCTTCTCACCATTCCAGAGTAAAGAGATAAAAGAAGATCTGATACAAGGCATGATCAGTCTAATAGTCGGCCGCGAGAATCCAAACAATTCCAAAGTCTGCTCAAGAAAATTCCAATCCACCCTATCATACGCCTTCTCCAAATCAATTTTGAATCCTATGACACCCTTCTTCGATTTCGTTCGCTTCATGAAATGAATAATTTTCTGGGCAACTATAATATTATCCGGAGCTCCTCTCCCAGGGATGAAGCCCCCTTGAAAAGGTCCAATAATCCCAGCTAGAAAAGGGCGCATCCGAGTAACAAGGATCTTCGTAATGATCTTATACACCACATTACACAGGCTGATGGGTCTGAAATCTCTTATATGTGTTGGAGATTCAATTTTGGGGATTAAAACAATGAGAGTTTCCACCATAAGTGGACTAATCGGTTCCCCTTCAAAAATTCTCTTAATACTCTGCCACACATCAAAGCCCACTACATGCCAGTACTCCTTGTAAAAGAAAGCCTGAAAACCATCAGGCCCAGGAGATTTAAAAGAATCCATGCTCCTAACAGCAGCCTCTACCTCACCAAAGGTAACCTCTTTCACCAAATTCTGTCGAGCCTCCGCACTCAATGAAGGACAGGGAATACCATTCAAACCGGCCAAGTTAATGCTCTCTGTGTTGCAAAACAGATCCTGAAAGAAAGAACGCGCTTCGACTTTTAGAAGATCAGGTTCAGTGCTCCAGCATCCATCATTGAGAAATAAACCATGAGCCTTATTATGTTTTCTTCTAATAAGTGTTTGAGTGTGAAAAAACTTGGTGTTACGGTCTCCAAATTTAACCCAATTCTCCCTAGATTTCTTATACCAAAGCAACTCTTCCTGAAAAAGAACCTTGTTAAAATCATCCTAGTAGTCTTGCTCAAGTTTCCTTAAATCAAGAGAATCAGACTCTTCAAGTAAGATTTGGATATTACGAATCTTTATTTCAAGATCTTTCTTCCGAATAAAAATATTACCAAAAACCTTAGAATTGAATTCTTTTGAACCAATCTGCACATGTCTAATGCTGGCCATCAGATCTGGAAACCCCTTCGCCCAGGTAGAATGAACCACTTTCTCATAATCCGGATGAGTTGCCCACGCCGCTTGAAACTTAAAAGGACGAACACCCTTAGGCTGAGGAATACCACAACATCTAACCAAGAGAGGACAATGATCAGAGTGGAGTTTATTAAGCACCTCAACAAAAGCTTCTGGAAATAGACACCGCCAATCCTTGTTAAGCAGACACCGATCAAGTCTCTTAGCGACAAATTTATTACCCTGAACCTTCCGAAACCAAGTAAACTTCCGATGAGCCGAACCCATATCAGAAAGATCACACTGATCAATGCAATTAGCAAACCTTGCAGCTCTAGAAGTTGGAAAATAAGCATCACGAGTTTCACTACTAGAAACCACCTCATTAAAGTCACCAATAACTAACCAGGCAGCATTAACAGAAGACACCAGCTGAGAAGTATTAATTAATTGATCCCATAAACGCTGTCGCGTTTGTGGTTGGGGGCTGTCATACACTGCACTAATAATACAGCTTTTGTCATTCCAACAGATACGTAAGGAGACACATTGAGCAGAAGAATCAACAAGCATGCAATTAATATTATAGGCTCCATAGGCTAAAATCCAAATTCCTCCCTTATGACCGGTTGCTTCAGCTAGACCAATGAGTGAAAAATCCAATTTTTCCCAGGAAAGCTTCATGATCAAACAGAACATGTGTTTCAACAATGATAAAAATAGCAGGATGATAAGTCTTCACTAGATGTTTACAATGAACTCGGGCTATTCTATTCGATGATAAATTAATATGACATATTATCCAACAACAAAAAAACTAATATAAGTATTTTGACACGTTAAAAAATATAAATCCATATCATTATTCAATATAATAAATTAAATAATAATATATATTCATTTTCAATTTTTTTGTGTGAAAGGTATCTTAAACCCGACAGACTCAAATTAATCCCTTATGCTTTATGGAGTGTCTCTTTTAAAGTGTTTGACGTGACCACATCTCCTTTTACTTACATGTCGCTCCAAAGTTTAAATTCGAGACCAAACATTTAAACAAGCAGAATTTTATAAAAATGTTGTACATCACATAAGAAACCTTAATAATCCTTAGCGTAAAATTTAGACATCATATTATTAGTTTCTTACCATTCAATGTTGGTCGTTTTCCAACTTATTATGCAACCGTTTTGAACTTAATGTGATCATCTCTTGTATATGCTCCAAAACTGAATTATAACTTTTATCCTTGACCAATTAATTAATAGATAAGATAGGTATAAAAAGGTTCCACGCACACATAATTAAGAAGAGAGAAGGAATAATTTCTCCATCTAATTAAAATTCAAAGCATACTACGTAGCCACATAGGAAAAAAGGGGAAAGATAACACTTTTGATAACTGACATATTTTACTCAACTATATCAAAATTGCAAAGATTTTGGGTGTGTCCAAAACGGACTCAAAATTGCAAAGATGTTATTACATTATAGCATTAGAAAAAAAAAAAAGTCCTGTAATTTTTTTTTTTTTGAATTTTTGTGAATTTTTATATAAAATTTTTATAAAATTTTATTTGTCTTATACTCAAATATTTATTTAGGATCAACAACTACCGTACTTTCTCATCTAAATATTTAAATCATAAAAATTTTGATATTATCTCACAATATCATTTTTTTTTTCTGTACAAGAGGAGACATATAAAAAAATTATATACGATTGTATACATTATAGGTTGGAAAAAAAAATGAAAAGAATTTTTACCTTTTGAGGTTCAATGTATATGGTTTCGTGAGACACACGGTCTCGCATTACCGTTGACTTCAATGAATATGATTGGTGAAACTCATCAACACGTTCTAAGTTTTGTTAGTTCTGCATGAATGTCTCTAACATTTACTTCAATTCACTCATTAATTAATAATGGTAAATGTCTCACACTCTCACCTATTTTCCCTATGTTTTTTCCTTATTAGCTTGGTAAAAAGTCTTCATTTTTCATCGATGCATTTTAAGAACCTTACACAAAAGCCACTGTATATATTCGTGCATGCATGGTTCCCATCATATAGAAGAGAAAAGAGAATAGCCATTTTAATTTATACTTTTGTTGTAATTTAATTACCTTTTATAATTCTATCATTTTATAATTAATTAATTTTAACTTTTTATATTTTAAAATATCATAATTAAATATTGAAAGTTTGAAATTAAATTTTAAATAGTTTTTATTTTTCAAAATAACCACAGTAGTTTTAGGGTATTTTATAACACACCATATATTAAATTAGAAAAATGAATATTTAAAAGAAGTTTTATTTTTTAACAAAAATAGTTAGAAATGACTAACTTGAAATTTTTTTATCTAATACAAAAACTTAATTAGAAAATTTTAAGCTATAATAATCTAATTAAAAGTTTGGCAAATTTCTAAAGAGTTACATAATAATAATTAAGCCTTTTATTATTTATTATTTATTTAACATTATCAGATGAGGTCAATTCTCAATGCAAAAAATGTTTCTAGAAGCCCTTTTTAGTTGTCATTTGAACACATGTGAAGTACTCGAGATTTTCTAGGATCAGATATTTATTGTTGCTTGACTTTGGAATTGGAATTTTGTTGTCCATTTATTGGTCATTGGAATATTGACTAACTTAATTAACTGATTTTCTGATTCAAAATTAAAAAGATAGAACTATTTGTATTAATAAGGAAGCTTCAAATCATATTCTAGGAAAGGCAATTTGAGTTCAATTTAATTTAATTTAATTTGTAGCTTTCTATTTATATCCTTTGAGTCCAAAGCCAATATGCAATTGCTTATTTTGGTGCTACATAAATTTTGCATTTAAAGTTTAAACAATGATATTTTAATTAGATAATATTTAGAAAATGTTACCTTTATTACTAGACCTTAGATAACAACTTTTAACGTTTTATTTAACTATAATTTTATTCAAACATATTTCTAGTCAATGGCACTGTCTAAAGAGAGGTATAAACAGCATCTTATACAGAAAAAATGTTGTTTATAGAAAAATAATAGGCCACCAAATATTAATTAGATAACTACCAAATAAGCAATACCCAGTCAACTACATACTCTAAATTAAAGAATACTTTTAAATTTATAATGACTTTTTCAGTTACTGCCAAAAGCACCATTGCTGTAGCTGATTTTTTATGCGTGTGTAACATTTTTTTAGTTGATTTTTTAATTGAGTCGTAATAAATTTTTTCAAACTACATAGACACCAAAAAAAAAACTACATAGTGAATATCGTTATTAGAAACAAAATTAAATAAAAAATCTAAAATGACATTTAGAAGTATTTATCAAATAGAATACAATGATGTATCAATTTTGCAGAGTTTGAACTTTGAATAATTTAGTTACTCAATAAAATAAGGAACAGAAAGAGTCTAGAGTCTAAGTCATAACTTGAAAACTGATACAACTCTATTCCAACCCTAGCAGCGCCCCCAACCCTATTAGGAGCGATGGTGCTGCCGCCGCTCCCCTAACGGCGGTGGCCACCCTTTCCTCTCCTCCCCCCTCTCAGTTCTCTTGCCTTTGCTCCTCTCCAATCGTGTTTCGAGGCATCTTTTTCTACATTTGCTAGACGTCGTCAGCTCCGTATCTCGGCAGGGATTCAAGGTTTCGATCTATTTCTACCACCTCACCATCGAGTCTTTTCTCCGCCATTAGTGTCCATCGCTGTCGCTGTTCCTCGAGTTCATCGTCGCCTTGCCCTGATCCCTTGCCGGCGCGTTGTCTGTTTTTGCTACCTTGTGTCTGTTCTGTCTTCTCATTGTTTAGCTTAGGTGCTGCCACTGCTTCTATCCTTCTGCGCCGCCGCAGCCATCTCTTTCTGCTTCTTGTCGCCACAGTCTTTTCTAGGTTCAGATCCGCCTTCAACAGGGTAATTGTCTACATAGAAAGTTCACTGTTTCCACCAATCTGCTTAAAAGATGCGTATTATACGAGAGATAACAAGACCATGACAAGATCAGAAAATGACTCTCATGAGATGGGTAATGCATGTCCAAGGAATGCTAGTGTGAAAGCAGTCAAGGTAGTGAATGAAAGGGAGAATGTTTTGGCAAACGAGTTAGTAATGATGATACGTGAGGAAGATAGAGGAAATGTGAGTAGAGTTTTAGTATCACATGATATTTTGGATGAGTGGAGTTTCTTAAGTTACAAAGAGAATTCATCTATGTGTGCAACAGACAGAATGATATACGAGGTTTTATCAGATGCAAGCAGTGATTATCAGTTTACCATAGCTTGTGAGAAGGAGAAAATTGATGATAGGGGTGATCTCCTACAATTACAACATATGGAGAAGTTTTTACCTTTAGAGTATTCAATGATGAAAAGTAAAAAGGAGTGATGATATTCAATTTGAAGGGGAGAAGTTTTATACAAGCAACCTTGCGCGTCCCTCTGATTTGAAAGAAACAATAAATCAAATATGGAAGGTGCATTGCCAATGGGGTAAGATAAAGAAAAAGAAGCTGATAACAAGAAAAGTAAGTGTGAACAAGAAACAAAAAACAAAAAAAGTAAGTCGACACAACATGACCAAGGAAATTGAGAGCCTAAGTAATGAAGTAGTGAATGATGGAGATGAAGTCTTGGAGATAGTAAAAGAAAAGGATGATACAACACAAGTGGTACAAATTAAGGAGTTTGAGAAGAAGAAAATTAAGGATGTATGTGTGTCTAATGTTGATTTTGAAGTGGGAGGTTATGAAAATGGAAAAGATTTAATGTCTATTTTAAAGGAGCAAAACGAAGCTATAGTATTGAAAAGCACGTAAGAGTAGAATGAAAAGAACAAAACCAGATTGATGTTCGTGTCAAAGTCGACATAAAGAAGTGGGAGAGCATGACTTTCGTGAAGGAGGCTCTTTGGGGTTTGTGTATTACGTTTTTGGAGTTTGGTGTTTTTAGGTGTTTTACTGTTTGGTGTTATTGAAAGTAATGGTGTGTTTTATATGTTTTAATTTAGTTTGTTGTGTGTTAGACTGATGTATGTGGTTTATGTTAGTGGTTGCATTTTGGAGGGTATATGTTCCCTCAATTGTACTTCATTGAACTTACTTCCCTTTTGTGTCGAGACTGTAACTTAACTACCTAAAAGAATAAAAAAAAATCATGAATTCGCGCGTAGTGTAGCTAGTTTTATTATATAGTTTTGTGTCAATTTTTCGCTAAACTAAAAACTTTGAGTTTTTTTTTCTTTTTATTTTTAATTAATCACAAGGGATTAGGGATAGCTAGCTACCATAACCTTATTATTAAACAGAGTTATATATATATACCAATTCAACAGTACACAGGTCACAAACTTCGCATCAACAATAATCTTTATTAATTAATTACTACGTGCTTAATTGTTTGTTATTAGTATATATATATGAACCCATAGACCAGGATATAGTAAATATTTTGAACCCTAAAATAAAAAGAACACGCAAGAAACGATTGGATATATAGACGGTTGGTGGTAACCACTAACTGCTAGCAAATAAAAAATGACCATGACTTATTATATATATGTTGTGAGTCACTAATATTAGTAACACACACTCTAATTGTATATTATTAAGTAGTAGTAGTAGAGTTTCTTTATTTAATTTCCTTAACTATTTATTTTGTTATTGTTATATGTATAGATGGCTACTATATCTTCTCAATTATTATTATTATGTCGCAATTGAGTCTAGTTAAACGAGATTATTAAAAATATATACAAAAGTTAAGTCGGGATTTAATTAGAATTAAACCAAATATAATCAACCCACTATTGCATATTGCTTTTGTAATAATAATAATAATAATAATAATAATAATAATAATAATAATCTATTCCTACCAGCTTATTAGCACATGCAAACACAAACAATATAATCAACACCACTTGCATGCATACTTAGCTTGTTCTTCATGATATTGATATATATGATCAATTTTCAAATTTGAAAGCAACATGTGCATCAAGAAAATAGATATGATATATATAGATGCAAATGCAATTAATATAATGCATTGCTGGCTGCCATGCAAATTGGCTATATATATAGAGAGAGAGAAATCAAACTCTTGTAAAATCATATTTTTAAATAAAAAATGTTATGTGTATATCACATTAAAATAAACTGCTATATATTAATTATATATAAATATATATGTATTATTATTTAATATATTTTATACTCATAATTAATTTTGGCAGATGATTTTATTATCAATCTAATATAAATAATGTTTTAAATATAAGTATGATGTATAATTTATATAGACAAAAAAATATATGTATAATTTATATATTTTATAATAAGCTTTTAGGATGGATTAATTGTCACTGGCCCCCCGACCTATATACATATAATTATTTCATAAAAAAAAATCTTGACAAAAGAATTGATGACACGGATAGATAATTAATTAATTAATAAAATAGATACAAGATTCAAATTATGAGGAGAAAGAAAGAAGAGAATATCATTTTACTGTATTAGAAATGTATCTAGTATGAAAAATGAAGAGCATATCTCTGTATCTATATGTCTTAAATTTCGAAGACAAATTGACACATGGAACAGTTGTGGCGGCCATTAATATTATATATTTCAACACGATAATTATAGAATTTATATAATTTTGAAAACACTTAAAACCTAATAAAAAGTGTTGTCAAAATTAAATTAAGACTTCTTATTTATTTGAATATTCTTTTTAATCTAAATTTTTTTAAAAAAATGGGACTTTAATTTTAAAATTAAACCTTTGTAGAACCATTCTAACTACTAAACTAACTAACTACATGCTTCTATAGTCTATACTGATGCTGAGTAGTGATGACCCTTCAATAGAAGATTCAAAATTAAGATGAAAAAGAAATAGAAAATACTAATAGAGAGTCTTAATTTTATATGGAAAGAGCAACATTTTCTTTTTTTTTTTTTCGAAAGTATTTTCCAACCCAACAGATCGATTATTAATCTTTATTTAAAAATTTGCCGTTTGTTAATGAATTGCTGCATACGCAAGACGGAATTCGTATCCCAACACTTACTTAAGCGAAATAGTAAGATAAATTGTTTAAGTATAATAGACTGCTAAGAGAACAACTCAAATACTCAATATCCTCCTTCATATAAAAGCAGCCAATAATATATAAGATAGGTAAATACCAAGCTCAAATAATATAATAACCTGGAAATTGAAGAAACTCAACTAAACTATATGACTAATTCAAACTTTGATTTTATAAAATCAATGGAATACGTAGTGCTAATTTTTCTCACTGAGTCTTCTAACTTTCTCTTCTTTTTGAACTCACTACAACTTTTTGTTTTTTAAAATAATTTATACACTAAAAAGCAGCTATTAGCAAACTACTACACATATAAAAAGTTTAGTTATTTTACTATAAAAAGTTTAATTATTCTAATAAATAATTGTTTAGTTAGAAAAAATTTAAATTATTATTATTTATAAATATATACAAATACATGTATAATAGCTAATTTATTGTTTGAATTTTAGAACACACAACATTCAGTTTTGTTTTTAAAAAACTTAAATTGCTAGATAAAGTCACATTAATAATTATGTATCCAACTAATACCGACCTTTCGAAGTAAAAGTCTTTTTTATTTGGGCTTATCTTTTTTGTTCACGTTTTAATTAAAACTTAAAATAATAGACATAATAATATATTTATTAGTAGACTAAAATAATGATAATGACGATAGATTATACACTTAGAGAATGTGTATATACATATATAATAGAAAAGAGAAAAAATGTGGGAATTAAAAATATAGTTTATTTTAAGGATATCAAAGGTGGTCGTCGTCTTAAGTATGTAATATAATTTTGTCCTACTTAATTATATATTATTTATATGAATATGATGAATATGAATATTCAACTTTGGCATTCTATAATGAGAGGTCTCTTATTGGGGCCTACTATTTCTTTGGGGTTTTTGGTTTATTTGGTCAAAGTCAAATAGCACTGAAATTATGAGGGAAAATAAACGAGGAATCAACGGCTATTGTCTAGGTTCAAATCTTTTTTGTTGGACACTGTATTATTCTCGATTATTCTATAAAAAGTTAATAATAATTAACTAATAATTACAGTGATAATCAGTGATGGCTAATATGATTTTCAGTCTGTCACGCGAAGATAACAAAAACCAAATTGAAATTGGTAAAGGTTTGATAAGGTAGTGAAGTGACTTAGCTTGTTAACTTAACCTGTTTCAATTGGTCTACTTGTGAAATTGATGAGGAGGTTAATTATTGTCATATATTATATAAATAAATAAATTTAGAAAAAATGCAATTTAAATGTTATATATCCGACGAATTTTGGTTTTATGAACACTTTTCCCTTTAAATATTTACATATTTATTTATATAAATATATTTTAAAATGAGACACACTGATTATAAGAAGATGAAGTTGATTATTCCAAACTTAAGAGAATTGTTTCAATTTTCTACTACAAAAGTACTAAGATGATTTTTTTCTTCTATTGATTTTTATGTACTTGTTTTTTGTTTATTGAGTTAGACTTAAACCTAAAGGCTATTAGTTAGAAGGGGGAGGGTTGAATGGTATTTATAAATTAAGCTCTACAGAAAAGTTATTCTAAAATAATATGGAACTTGTAATAATAT
>JASCZI010121436.1:863-28514 GCA_036250425.1 Stylosanthes scabra | reverse complement strand
TTATGGACGGTCTAACCGTCGGTAATATTAATTTATTTTATCGACGGTTTATCGGGGCCGTCGGTAATAATTACCGACGCAATTTACGGTCACGCAAAATTACCAATAGTAATTTACCGACGGCTTGGCCGTCTGTACGGCCGTCGGTAAAATTAACGTATCTTGTAGTGCACTTCCTTCCCCAAATCCACTTTACAAATTAAAATTCAACCAACAAAAGCTTTTTTTTATTTAAACATCTTCGACCTATTCCTACGTACCTTCTCATTCTTCTTTACTTGTCTTCTTTCTAACCCACAAGCCTCATTTAGTTACTTTAAAGTAAGCATAATATATTCTTCCTCATCGTAAACCACCGAGCCAATTTCAACAGTTAAAGTTGATCTCTGCTCTCCCATACCCAACTCAGACACCATCCCCATCGAGTTCGCTTCCTTTCTCCCTCTCCTTCGAGTTAGGTTGCTTATCATGAGACTGCTCATTCAAAACCTCAATGATCCCTACTCTAGATGAACACATAGATTTATTTGCCACAAAAGAATCACTTTTTTCCATAACACCCTCGACTCAACAATAGTCTCTTCCAAAAAAATAAATTGGTTTGCGTCACACTCCTTTATCTCAAGTTCCTATTCGGTCTGAGTTCTCGCTCTGACTATAATCTCGCCTGCTTAAATTACACTTCTTATATACCTTGAAAGCAAAAAAGGTGGGATACTTATTTATATTTCAAAAATTTTGCTCATTACAAATCTCATCTAGAGACACTATTATGCCCTCGGTTCTCTTTATCCTCATCTAATTCATCATTGTAAAAATTAAAAAGACTATAATTGACATAAATGTAATAATTAATAAATTTTAATAATCACACATCAAATTTTAAAAGCTCATCTTTAGCTTTAGGTACTTTTAAAAGCATTCCTTGAGTTTAAAACAATAGTAAAAACACATGATTTTACTAATCAACACACACAAGAGAGGACCTCTTCACAAGACTTTAGCAAACCAAGGCTCATATTCACTACTTTGTTTGGTAAAGTCAAACCATAGTTCCGTATACCTAGCTATTACATCAAAGATCAAACGTTAGCAAGAGCAAGAGACTTATTAATAACCTCACACATAAATGTCTACAAATTAATATCCATGGTACCCGGCATGACTTCCTAATTCCTATTACAAAATTAGTAATGTCATTTGAACGACTTCATATTGCTTGCGGTCATTACAACTTACAAGTCATTAAGTGGAAATTCACGGGCACCATATTGAAGTTGAAGATTGACCAATGACCATTACCAATTCAGATGATTGAAATAGTTTTCTTTTTCTTTTTTTCATAAAAATAATTTACCAATGCTTCCAAAAGAATCGGTTTATTTGAGCCTGTTTCTACCTAACAATATCACCCCAAAAATGTCTCATTGCCTGAAATGTATCTTAGATTATGGGCCACTGGCCTAAGTACAATCGTATGCAGGCCTCATGCTGTAATTATACATTGGATAGATACTGCTGCTAACTGGATTACGCCCAATTCCCAAAAACATTTTTTTTCTTCTAATTCTCTAAGTACACTTAGAACTCTAAGATAAAACCACCTTAGGTTAGTCAAGTAATTAGTTTACTTGTTCCAAATATTGAGAGTTCAAATTCTCTCAAGAGGCCGTAAACTTCTCAATTGGAAAATTCAGAATTAAATCTCAAATTGATCCTCGAAATTTGAGTCGCAACTCAAATTAATTCCTTAATTTTCAAGTTACTCAATTTGGCCTTCGAAATTTTAATTTGTGACTCACCTTGACCCCTGAACAATTTTGCATTAACGACGTATTGATGTGGCATGCTGATGTGGACAGTCAGTGCCACGTGTCAAAAGAAGATTCAACCATATGATTTGTCTATGTGTCAGAATATTATTTGTCCACGTGTCATTATTATGTTATCATTGTTCTTAACTCAAAAAGATCCTTGAAATTTTACTTGTGACTCATTTTAGCCCCTGAAATTCAATTAACTCAAATCAAATTGACCCCTAATTTTTTTTTATTTTTATTTCATAAATACAAAATTATTATATTCTTGAAACCTACTTAAGTTTCCATTCACTTTTATACCAGAAAATTTAATAAAAAGTTATCGTTACATAATAGAAAAAACTAGTTTAATTTAATAAATTTATGATACAAGAAATTATTTTATAAAACAATAACAATATGACTTGAAATATTAATTGAACAATTTTCATTACTTATGCCAACCTTAATAATATAACAATGTATGTGATTTACGAAAAAAGATGTGCAATGATTTAATTTTGAAGATTAATTTAAATGAAGAAAAAACAAAAGAAACATAAGAGAGTTTTATATTTACATAAAAAAATAAATTTAATATTTCTATTTATTTATTTCACAAACACATCCTCTATATAATCTTCCTATAAATAATTTTTTATTAATTAGTTAGTGTTATTATTATTAAAAAATTAAATAAGATTTTAATAAGTTTAAGACTTCTATAAAATATACCTAATTTAAACTAAAGAATGCATATTTTACTATTATTATATTAAACTAGACAAAAATTTCACATATATTACTATTATTATATTACTATTTCACATATAATTTCTATAAAACATACATAATTTAAACTAAATAAAAATGCATATTTCACATATATTATTATGGTTAGAATAAACAATAAAAATTGTTCAATTAATATATAACGTCATTTTATTATATTTTTATAAAATAATTCTTTGTATCATAAATTTTTTAAATTAAACTAGTTTTTTTTATTATGTAATAATAATTTTTATTAAATTAGTTTGTATAAAAGTGAATAAAAAATTAATAGGTTTAAAAAATATTAATAATTTTATATTTATAAAATAAAAATTAAAAAAAAATCATTTTAGAGATCAATTTGATTTGAGTTCATTAAATTTCAGGAGCTAAAATGAGTCGCGAGTAAAATTTCATGGGCCTTTTTAAATTAAGAACAATGATAACATAATAGTGAAACGTTGACAAATAATATTGTGACGCGTGGACAAATTATGTTATGACATATGGCACTGTTGTCCACATCAGCATGCCACGTGTCACTAACTGTCACGTATCACTCGATTCTACGTGGTTAAATCTCCTTTTGAATCGTGGTACTAAGTGTCCCTGTCAGCATGCCACGTAAATATATCGTTAACGGAAAATTGTCTAGGGCCAACGTGAGTCACAAATTAAAATTTCGGGGGTCAAATTGAGTAATTTGAAAATTCATGAACTACTTTAAATTACGATTCAAATTTCGAGGGCCAATTTGATATTTAATTTGGGAAATTCATAATGAATTTAGAGAGGCGAATGCATGTGCTGATCGCTTGGCAACTCAAGGGCATAACATGTAATTTGGTTGTCATTTATTTTTTAATTTACCTTCTTTTATTTATGTTCAGTTTATAGCAAATGCCATAGGAACCCGTTTTCTAGAATTATTTTTTTTTAGTTTTCTTGGGCGTTAGCCCGTATCTAATAAAATATATATATATATATTTTTGAGAGTTCAAATACTGAGATATATATATATATATATATCACAATCTAGTGACTAATAAATCTTTAAATAGAATTCTGATGTGATATGAAATAAGTAATAAATAAATATACACTAATAACAAATTCTTAAATAGATATCTGTTATGAAATAAGCGTTGACAATAAGCATCGACGGATTAAGCATTGACGGATCAAGCTAGGAATATCATTCAGAAAAAAATAAGTTTCAAGATCAAATAAAAAGAACGAGACCATAGCAATATTCACGTTTCTTTACTTTGACTGAATGTACACTGCCATCCCCTGTATGGATAAACTATTAAGTTACAAGTTCCGCACATAAATCAAACCATGGGTAAAACCCTACTCCACATCCCTTCACAGGTGACGACACAGGGAATAAAATATCCCTGATACGATTATTTCAATACTAACATTTCTAATTGAATATGAGATTATTCTTTCTCTAAGCAGATTAATTTTTTCACATTTTCAAATTTCAAGACTTGGATTATAGAATTGTTCTCCTTGCTAAAAAGTTGCCAACCCCTTTTGGAATAACTTCATTTTAATTAGCAGTATCTGAAACTACCGAGACTTACAAGGGACAAAAATAATAAAATATAGATTAAAAATAAAAAATGATATGGCATCCTAGAATCCTAGCTGAGGGCTGAGGCCACACATCCCTAAATCGTTCGTCTTCAGAAAAGGGCCCCTCTACAAAATAGATGTTACACAATTTAGGACAAAATCTTGACCTTTCAATTTATACCCCCCATGTGTACATTTTGAACTATTCTTGTTAATAGTTATATCCACTTTCCCATTTCCTATACTTTACCCTCTAATCCTTCCATCTCCAACTAAACTGTCATGTATCCACTACTAACTCCAATTTGGCCACACACACATTCCCCAAAACACACGCAATTTGTAAACTATATATATTCATTCATTCATTCATAATATATAATTCATATATGATAAATATTTTTTTCTACAACTCATTCTTTTGCTGCATATTCATCGTTTTATCACCCTATGATACGGTGATAGATCCATAAATACAAGACAAAAATGAAGGACTCTAATTGAGTAATTGTATGGCCTATTTTGAGAGAGGGTGTGCATAGGGTGAAACACTGTTATTGGCTGCACCAGCAGGTGACCAGAAATCAGCACCATTGGTACTTGACACGTGTAGGGTGCATTGGAGTGGGATGAGGCAGAGTCCCATGCTCCTCAAGTCCCTGTTGTCTTCTTTAACATCTCCCTCCTCCCCCTGTAAAAACGGGTACACAAACCAAAGAAGCGTGAATGAATGAATACATGAATGCGGTGTCATCAAATCAGAAGAGTTGAAACTTGAAATGGGAAAGTGTCACAGTTTGACTGTGGAGAGAAACGAATTAAACGAAGGTCAACATTTTCAAGTAAGTGTAAGGTCTCGAAGGTGGGTGGGTACAGTAAGTGTAAGTTTTTAAAGTGTTGTCCACATCAAAAGTAGGACCCTCAAACACATCACAACTTTACCGTCTCTAACTCCTTCTCTTGGCTTCTTCTGGATTGGTTTAGAAAACCAATTAATTGCATTAAATCATAAACTTACAAGAATCTGACCAGAGAGAGAAAGCGTACACGTTGATGTTGAAATGAAGATGATGAAGGTGAAGAAGAAGGCAAGCGCTGCAAGTAAGGGGAGCACAGCACTTGAACTTGGTCATGGAGAAATCTTATGTATCCCATTGCCTCGTGAAGCACCGAAGCTGTATCTGTCTGCGCATGCATCAATTGCATTCTCATTCAATCAATCAATTCAACTCTTAAGAATATGAATATTAATATATACATTTATGGCTATTACCTTCCCAAAGGGAGAAACAAGCTGTTGCAATGCTGCAATTCTTTCCCCGAGTTTCTCCTTCCTCTGCTAATTATACCAATTAATTAATTATACGACATGCAACTGCAAAACACAAACAAACAATGCAATGCTTGAAATTGCTCACCTTTGCATGACCGGTTGATGAAGTTGAACTCTGATTCTCTGCTTTGTTCTTCTTATTAGGCACCTTCACAATCGGTTGTAGCCCCGGCCCATTTCGCTTTCTCTGGAAACTCTTCAGTGAACAAAACGAAATAATAATTGAAAACAAGAAAAGAAAGAAATGAGAAAAAGATTATGTTACATTATTGGTCTTGGATATGGAGTTAATGACAGTGGTTGCGTGGTTGCATGAAGAAGCTGAAGAAGAATCACTAGAAGTGATAACAGATTTCTGAGGGTTGGAGTTGTTTTGAGGGAGGAAGAGGTGGGATTGTTCTTCTGCAACATCATGGAAGTCCCCAAAAGAGAGCATTTTGGGTGGCTTGTCAATGGAGAAAAGAGGGAGATGGGTGTTATTGATATTGAGATTGTTGTAGTGGTCCAGAGCAGTAGCAAAACCCAATGCATGTTGATGATCATCGTCATCTCCGAAGAGTAGTTGAGAGAAACTGGTCCCTGTAGCTGTGATGGTGGGTGTGGTCAAATTGTCCACCTCAAAATCATCCTTCGCCTCCATTAAAAAAAAAACTGATGTCAGAACACACAAGGGGAAAAAAAGATATCTCTTTACAGGCACAGGTAGTAGAAGAGTGGAAGATAAGTTCCCTTTTCTTCTTTTCTTTTTCTTTTTCTTTTCTTATTTGGAGGAAGAGAAAAGGGAGAGGTCATAAATGTGTAAGTGGCAGAAAATGTGAGAGACATTTGTAACCACGTTAATGTCACTACTCACTCACTATTCAGTATTCACTGTTTTTGTTGTGTTAACTTAAATTAAAACCCGTAATTGTAATTTTCCTGGTTAATTATCAATTTTTATTTAATAAAACTATAATTCATGATAAAAAAAAATGATTAATTTATTACGTATTAATGTTTTTCTATTTTAGATGATGAAAATGCGGTTAAATAAATGGAAGGGCGTTAGTGTGAATAGTAAAGAGTGGAAGAGAGTAGTTGGGCTGAGTGAGAGAGTGGGCTGTTTCCAAGGAAGGCTTTGGTTTTCGGCAAGAAATGGTCAAACCCACCAGGCCCGAGAAAACCGTGGTTTCGCCCTCCAATGCAAATGCAACCTTGTCTATTTTCTGTTACACTCATCGCTCACCAATTTCTTTACCCTCATGCTTATGGTCATGGCTCAGTGCTGTAATAGGAGAAGTGCTAAGTGCTAACTCTGCCCATGCTTAATTTGTTAAGAGTTACTAGTAAATAATTTTTTTTCTTTTAAATTTCAGAAGAATTTGTAAATAACTAAATATATAATGTTTAATTTTAAATATTAATTGCATGTTATTATAACTCATTAGTCATTACTTTACTTTCCTGAAAAGAGCATGATAATAAGCAGAGATTCATGTTCACACATGAATTTCTTCCTTAAAGTCGGTGCATTTATTCATATTTCTTTAAAAAAGAAAAGAAAAGAAAAAGCTTTTTCAAATTGGTATGTAGTATCTTTCTGTTAGTTCTCATATAAGTGTCCATTTTAAAAGTTTAGGATTTTTTTTTAAAATAAATGAATATCCATGCATTTAAAAGATTGATGTATTTAAAACTGTTATAATTTTTCAGGCATTCCCCTTTATCAACACTGTACTATTATGATTAGAATAAGTAACGAGAAAAAATAAATTGATAAAAGAGTGTTGTTTTACAAATGTTATTTTGGAGTCTGATAATCTTGATACGGTGAAAGCTCTCAAACAGCGAGAATCCAGAGAAAAATAGAAAATAGAGTAGTTCATCAAATAGTATAAAAAATTGAATATAAATAAAATTTCATTTGACATCGAAATAATCTTTTATTTAGCATAGAAATAAATGACTTAATTTGATTTGGTTGGTCAAAACTACTTGTTCACATAGAATTATTATGCTAAATAATTAAAAAAATTACTTTTTTTGGTGTCTTTATATTTTTAAATACTTGTAATGTATTTATTAAGAAAAATAAAATAAAATTTCTACTAATAACAACTTTAAGAACCAATATTTTTTAAAGAAATTATTAACAAACACTTAAAAAATAAAAAAATACACTCTAAATAATAATTAAATACACAAAGAATTAGTACACACTCCATATATATCATCCCCCTAAAATAGACCATGCAAGTTATTATATCAATAAGATCAATTATCATCATGAAGTCGTGTAAAGAGATAGTATAACGGGGAAGACTTATTAATACGAAATTAAGAATTTGACAAATATTATTGGATGTAGCTACCTAAGTAACTTCCAACGCTCCTCATCCACCTGGCCACGTTATTAATGGCAGATCTTTATCGAATGGAGCTTCTTTTTTTCTTTCTTTCTTTTCTAATTTTTAATGTGAAATTTCTTATACAAATGTGTAACATTATACTTTGGGTTTAAAATAAAAAAATTTAATAAAAGACAAAAGTCAAATCTTAAACTCAAAAGAGCTACTCATTAAGTAGGGTAAATTATATTTTTTATCCTAACGTTTTTTAAGAATTTCAAAAATATCACTAACGTTTAATTTGTTTCAATTATAATTCTAACGTTTTGAAAAGTATTAATTTTACCCTTTACCGTTAATCTTTTGACGGTCAAGGTCAATCAACATTTTTTCTAATTTTATCTTTAAATACATTAATCATTGTTTTCCCCACCTTTCTATCTTCTTCTTCTCTCTCTCGGAACATTCTCTTTCCAAATCTCATTACACTCACATACAACACCAATACCACCACCACTATCTCCTCCTTTGGCTCCTCAACCATGAAGGGAAATAATTTTTTAATTTTCATACAAAAAATGCCTAGTTTAAGTGGTTGAAATTGAAACTAGAGAATAAAAGGATGAGAGAGACAAGTAACAGGGAAGATAGAGAGAATTCCGACGAGAGTGAAAAAGAAAGAAAACTGCATAGAAAAGAGAAAAGAACAGAGAATTTTGCCCTCAAATGCTAAAAGTTCAATAAAACAAACATTTAATCAATTTCATGTTATTGGTTTAAAAAGAAAAAGAAAAGAGAAAACTTTTATAAAAGGAAAAAAACTGAAAAAAAGAGAAAATAAAACAAAAGAAAAGAGAAAACTTTGATGAAAGGAAAAAAATTGGAGAAAAGAGAAAATAAAACAATTAATGAAAAATTGTGTGACAGTGATAGAGATGGGTGGTGAGGGTGCTAGCTTTGATGGGTGGCCTGGCGAGGAAGTGGGTGATCGTGAAAAGGTGCCAATGATGGTTGAAGGTCATAGGATTCCAATTAGGGATGATGGTGATGGTAGCATAGAAAAAATTGAGGAAGAAGATGATTAATGAATTTAGGGTTAGAATTAGAAAAACAAATGTTAATTCATTGTTGACCGTCAAAAAATTAACGGTAAAGATAAAATTAAAATTTATTGAAACGTTAAGGATATACTTGATACAAATTAAACATTAGGGGTATTTTTGAAACTTTTAGAAAATGTTAGCGACAAAAGTATACTTTACCCTTAACGACACTTAGAACCCTAAAAGCCAAAGAGCATCGGTTATAGAATATTTACCATTAATCCACAATAATAACACCTTAGTATCAATGCATATGCACTAAACTAATGGTAATAACTCCATCTTAATATCAACAATGCACGGTCACACTATAAAAAGAAGAGATCACTCAGTGATAAGTCAAGTTCATTTTCCACTCTCTCCAACTCAAATATTCTGTTGACATTGAGTATTGGAATATCCTTTCAAGTGACACTCCCGGCACTCCTAACTACTTCCCCGACGAAGGTCTGTCCAAACTCCAGCAAAATGACAGTTGCTGGCCACAATCTTTAATTTCATGGTCAAAATAATTGCATTTTTCATGAAGCAAATGCAAGTTCTCATACACACATCATATACATATCCATCAATTTGAATTTTCTTTTTCACTAGTTGATCCAAATTAATCTGTACACATGCATGCATACTGTCAGCAAATTTTGTTGCTAGGTCAATTTTGATTGGTTTTCCAATTGCTTTAGCAATTCTCATCATGGCAATATCACAGTGATATCAAATGCTTAGACTTGGAATTCGAATCCACACCAACAACGTCGAACCAAAGAACCTTTCACATGCATGCCTTGAAACTATAACACTATGATTTAATAGCCAGATTGTGTCCAGCAATTATCCATGATCCTCCCGTAAAAACTTTTTTTTATCCTCAAGATCATCAAACTTCACAAGAAAGTATCCATAACCTACATCCTTTACGTGATAACCACCCTTAATGCACTACACCTATCGTAACTTGTGAACCAAGGCCATACAACCAAAATGCTTTCCAAGATTTTTTATATTACGTCATTCTTATAAGATTCCGAGAGAACCTCATAAACTTTAGAAGTAAATTTCACTGATGGAATATCATTACCCTCAAAAGAATTGATCTAACTTATCACCCTCTAAGGAGTCGACCACTCATAAGTAGGGATGAAACAAGGCTAGGCTAGACTAGGCTAGGCTTTAGCTTAATAGGTTTGGTCTGTATAAAATTTAATTATTTTGTTTTTGACCTATTGTTTATCATACGTTTTTATTTTGTCTGACTTGAGTTTTTTATAAGTCTATCATGGCCTTTGGCCTATCTTTCGAGCCTGTAACATAAATAAAAAGTTTCAATAATTTGTTTTTGTTTGATTTAGAACTAGTCCAGCCCAATAAAAAATTTCAATAAGTGATGTATTGTAAATACTTTATCTATGATTTTAAAGGCTTGTATGAATTGAGTTATTATCAATTGGATCTTTTAATTTGTCTAACATAAAACAAAATAAAAAATAATTTTTAGTCCACAAAAAATATTTTTGTAATATATTTTGATGAAGAGAAATAATAGGCCAGCCTATTAATTTTTTTAAAATAAAATTTACCTCATAAAAAATTCTAACTCCGCCTTTATTCCCTACTACATTGGACCATAAAAACCCCTTGGTAGTAGGTTTGTTGTGTGAAGTCACCTCAAAATCCCTCTGAAACACCAAATGCAATCTCCCATTGCTCTCCCCTTTATTTTCATCTTCCGCCTTGCCGATATCCTCATGGTGTATCACCTTTGAGTTTACCGGAACAACCCCGCTCTCACCTTCTCTCCCATCGCTCTCTAGTTTGTTTTAAAATTCAGTCTATTATATTAACTCGTTTATTATTAAATAATATTTTAATTTTCTCAAATGGGCCATACTATAGGCCGTAAAGAAAGAAGAAGCACTTACTCCTGCCACAACATCCTATTAAAATCATAGCAACTTAATTTTAATGAAGGGCGTTGTTGATATCTAAATTTGTCCATATTTATTATTATTATTATTAAAAGCATAAAAAAATAAAAATTATATATTTTATTTCAGCATATTTTTACATCAATAAAAAATAATAAAAAGAAAAAAATAAAACAAAAAAAATCAATAATAAAAATAAAAAAATAAAAAAAATTAAAATATGAGACTAGTAGCAGATTTAAGTTTCAAAGACAGTATCATTCGGTAGAAGATTTTCAGCACAAATCTTGAATACTTCCACCAAATGAGCTGTCGCTGAAAAAAATCAGAGCTGAAACATGTGCAGGAAGCTAATTTTTCAATTGTAATTTGCGTTGATTTAGCAAATCATCATCTATAAATACTGCAACCATATCAGTGCACAAGGGAGGAGATAAAAAAAAAAAAAAAGAGAGAATCACAAGAAAAAAATCAGAAAAAATCTCAGAAAGAAAAGAGAAGTGAGAAATAAGTATATGAATCAATACGATCAAAAATAAAATTTAGAAGAGAATTAATAAAACCCTAACACAAGTTTCTGTCATTAGCAAGTAACACCCAAAAAATCTATAGTTGAGATTTTAAGATATATCACTACTCTGTATTTATATCTTTTGTATTCAAATTTGTATATAAATATTATATATTTATATGTGTATATTATTTATCATTTCAGAATATTTAAAAAATAAAATTAAATAAACATTCATAGAAACTTACTCAAATTATTGTTGAAGTATATCTAAAAAATATGAGGCGTCCACAACCTTTAGAATTATGCTTGTGTTTCTGATAAAGGTTTGCTGTGTATATATCTGAGGTTTAAAGCTTGTGAAGAAAGAGTCACAAAAAAGAAAAAAAAATACTTGTGAAATGAAAATGGAAGAAGCGGAACTAAATTATGTCAACTTTCATGTTTATAGTTATATCTATATATAAATAATATTTTTCTTTTCAAACATAATGATTTTTTTTCCACATGATCATCAACTTACCTTTTCATTTTGGAAAGTTATTCGGTACAGATTTAAATTCATACGGATATAAAAGATTATCTTATGATACAGATTTTACACTTTATATTTCAAAAAATTAAAGTGATAACATATGTGGACTCACACATTTTTTTAATAAAACCGACATCTTTACCATTTATATTTATACCGTATAAGCTACCTTTCATTTTGTCATTTTTTTTTATCATTTCATCATGCCAGCTACGAGACCTATATCTTTTTTTACTTTACCCCTCTTTTAGTTTAATTTCATTTCTTTAATTATTATTTATTATTTAAATATTATCATTATTAAAAAAAGATATAATTCGCACAAATCATGAATGGAACATAGCACCTTAATGAAGCATAACCTTACCATTAGGCTATTGAAACTTTTATTCAAATGAATTTATTTTTTATATAATGATATTAGTTCGAAAATTATTTTTTTAAAATTTAGAATAGCAAGCTCCGACATCTCACATGTTCAATAAATATTCATAACTTGTATCCTCTTAATTTTAAAAATGTTCTAGTATGATAGTTTTTAAAAGCTTATCCGATGATGGAAATTAGAAAAAAATTGGAATACCAATTTAATTAATTCTTTCTAATATTCCTAAAATTTTTATATCAAGCTTAATCATAAACGTTGATTAAATTAATTTCATAATAAAAATATATTATTTTTAGAAAATAATTTAAAAATCAGTATATTAATTCTCGTCAAGTGCGTTGACGAGATTTAATTATCAAAATAATAAAGAATATATATTTTTTAAGAAGACCAATAAAATTAAATCTACAAATAATAATAGATTACATGGTAACCGTTAAAAGAACGGACGATATAGGGTGCTAGTAATACCTTTCCTAATTAACCTCCGAACCTAAACTCTGGTATTACATACTTTTCTCATTTTTGACATCCAATTAGCCATTCCATTTTTATTGATCAAAAAATTGATCGATGACGACTCCGAATCTCATAATACAATCTCTTTAAATACAAAAATATCATCTCATCTCTCGGACGCCTACGGATTGCGCCGTCCCGCGCGCGAGGAAGTTGCGACAGGTGTCTCATGCACCCCTTCTCCCTTCCCAAATAAATTCAAAGATATAGATACTACTGTAATTATGAGACTAACCAAATTTATTCTTCATCAAAACATAACCTCCCCCTATTCTCATGGGTTTCAATCAACAGACAAAAACCTCATGGTCATGGGTTGGACCCCATTTTACCTCAATTGCCTAATGTTTTGATCTTATGCAGTTTTCTTCCTCCTGTGGGTCTATAGCTTTTCTACACCACGGAAATTATTTTGTTTACATTGATGCCTGCTCGTTGTTTCTTGATTAAAAAATATACAATCCTAACAGGTACATGAAAATACGTCAATTAAGATTATGGTGAGTGAATGGAAATTTTCCTCTGCTGATATTCTGATAAAAATAAATAATCTTTAGTTAGCTAGAGATTATAAAATGAATTTGTTTTATTTGGAAAATCTTGAAACTCCACACAAGCCACGGCCTTTAGAATGCCACAGCTGTTCAATCTTAACCACAAAACCTAACCGCGACAACCATATAAAAATCAGGGTTTTACTCGGTCAATTATTTTTGAAAAAAAATGCTGTTCAATAGTAAGCACTACGCAGGATATCATGTACGCAGGATATCATGTTATATCAATATTTTTTACGAAAAATCTCAGCTACGTCAATTTTAATTTAGGTAATGTTATTTGAATAAGTACTTTTGGCTAACAAAGTGATTTATTTCTATACTAAATAGAATATTATTTCGATATCAAATAGTATAAAAAATTGCAAATAAATAAAGTTATATTTAATATCGAAATAGTCTTCTATTTAGTATAGAAATAAATGACTTGATTGGACTTGGTTGGCAAAATCACTTATTTATATAAAATTATTATTTTAATTTATATTAGACAATAATTTTAATTAATAGGCTAATATTTTTATTTAATAATCTATTATATTTTTATTCAATATTTTTTCAAATTAATAATTAATTACTAATTAAAAATAATAAATTTTGTCTACCTTATAGGACTATCGATTTTTATATTATTTACTCTCCATTTCATTTTATTTATCCAATTTTTTTGTTTTAAATTATAATGATTTCAAAGGATATATAATTAATTAAAATTTTCTATTGTACCATTTCATAATTTCAATAACTAATTAAACAATTTTTAATGCACCTCTATTTTCAATCAAATTTATTTCAATAGTTATTAATGGGGAGAAAAAAAATTTAGTGCATTAATAATATGAATATTATTGTAATTTTAATATATTTTTTAGATTTTTAATATAATTTAATAATTACTTTAAGTGGTGTGCTAAAATGAAATTGGACAATTAAAATAAAATTAAAAAAATAATATTGTATTTTGCTATTTAAGTTATGCTATTTATATATCAAAATCAGCCACTAGTATATTATATATATTAAAATATAAAATATACAATAAAAATGAAAAAATTCATGTATTCATATAAATACATTGTGGCTGATTTGATATACAAATAGAATTAAAGTGTATGATCTATCAAATACTTAAATGGAACATGTTCAATGAGTTCGAACCACCTAAACACAAAATAAGTAATACTTAATTTGTTTTATAACATTTTTTTTAAAAAAAATTAAGCACTTTAATTTGTTACTGTATATTTCCCTTTCACCTTAAAATAAAGAGTTAACTAAAAAGAAAGAATAACCATAAAAGATTTTGAAAATAATAAAAATACTCATAAAAATTTTAATTTGCGACCATATATAACAACAAAAAATCATTTTGGGAGATAAAAAAATGTTTAATTAGCTATGTAATGTCTAATTACTTTTGTCATAATTTTATTCTTTTCGTGATATTTTTGTTGAAGAAATATTTTATGTGTGGATTTTAAAATCTTTCAATGTTTATCTTGTTCTGTTAACTCAAAAATAAAAAACACTTATTTCAAGAGATAGGGAATATAACGATATCTCTGATTTCACACTTACATTTTAGGATTGAAATAACACATAAATTGTTGTACGAGTAGTGAGCCAAAGGGTACACGTGTAAGGATCAAAACCCCAAAACAAACCGAAACAAAAACTGAATCTAGTCTTGAAGCAGCAATCACAAATCACATGAAACCAGACAACCAATAAATTCCTTTCAATATTCTACAGCAATCGGACGATCGGAGTGAGTAGAAGAATCTGAGAGATATAGAAAGCGAAATAAAACTGGACGCCATTAATGAAGCCAAACTCCATCCTCAAATAAGACACACTCACCCACTCACAACCACCAGTTCCTCATCCTTGCATAGTTGCATGGCTTCAACTCCATCCAAGTTTTCAACCCCCTTATCATTCATCTCCTCTTTATAACCCCCCTTCACCCCCACCCATCCAAATTTCACACACGGCCTCTCCACCAAAAACCATAATAAGCCACACACAGAAACACTACCCCATATGGATGTCTGGTTGTGGATATCTGATCTTCCCAACTCGCCGGAGTGGGATGAGTCTGACTCAGTACCCACGTTTGAACTAGCGAGTTCAGGACTGGGCACTGAGGAAGACCCATTCCGGTCCATTGAGCTGAAAGCCGAGCGTACTTCTGGCTCAGACTCTGAAGCTGCGGTAACCTTTACCGTGTGCTTGCAAGGGTTCCACCCATTCAATGCAGAGAAGCCTCTGTGGATCTCTGAAAAGTGCCAGCTGTCAGCAGAAAACCCTTTCCTCCCTCTCCTCCTACAGCTTCTCCAAGAAATCATATCCAACTCACCCACGGCTCACGATAGCACGTGCCCGAGGTCACAGCTCCAGAAGCTGAAGCCCGAGCCCATATCATGGATCATGGACTCGCACACACCGGAGTCCCTCTCCATCTTCTTCAACCTCGTCCTCACCATACGCCTCTTCTGGCTCTGCGCCTTCGACGCCCCCAGCGAAGCCGGTTCCCTCTACTTCCAATCCCTCCTCGCTCCCACGCTAGAAACAGCGTCGTCGAAGCTAGCTTCCGTCCTCAGAACCTTCTTCATCACCGTCGGCGTGGACACCGAGCTCTGCTTCATGCGAACCCTCGGGTTCATAATAGCAAAGTGGTGCATCATAAGAGAGATGGGCGTAGGATTACAAACACTGCTGGCTCCTCCGCTGCAGGTGAGGAACCCGAGATTCTCTTACTCGGCGGAGAGTAACGGCCTTTGGGTTCTGAAGGGTTACGCGCCAGTGATGACAATGAAATTGGCGCGAAGCAACGGTCAAAAGAGTCAGTTCCCAGGTATAGATGCAAAGGAGTCAATACTACGGTACGCTCTGGCGCACCAGCAGCTAGAGGCACACGTGCAGCTCGAATACACCGTTGGATTCCGCGATGGCTTCATCCAGGTTCGTGCACGTGTCGACAACATACGCCTCCACGTGGCAAGGCTAGGTTTCGGCCAAAACGACGACGTTGCGGAGTTCATCGAGGAGAAGCACTTCCCTTCCCGTGTTAGGGTCTGGGTGGGCCCTGAGATTGGAGCGACGTACGCGAGCGGGCTTAGCCTGGGCCGGTCGACGGAGAACCGAGAGAGGGAAGTGGAAGTTCAGAAGATCGTGAAGGGTGAATTCGAGAAATCACAGGTTTCGAATGTGAGAGCTTCGTCGAGGTCAGCGAGGAGAACGCGCACCAAGAGTTGGAGAATGGATCAGGACGCGGAAGGGAACGCGGCCATATTTGACGTGGTTTTGCACGATAACGTGACGGGGCATGAAGTGGCAACGTGGAAGCCCACGGGCCCAGCGGGTGATGACCTGTTCCATGGGCTGAGAGGGCGATACGTCGGGTCAAACAGGGCGTTCAATAAAAGCGGGTCGGTGGTGATTGCAGGGGATGAGTATGGAGAGGAAGTAGGGTGGAGGCTTAGCAAGGATATGGAAGGGAGTGTATTGAAGTGGAGAATTGGCGGTGAATTTTGGGTTAGTTATTCCCCCAACCGAGCCAAGGGTTCTCATTTTGAAACTCGCTATATTGAGTGGTGCGATGAAGTTGATTTGCCTCTCATTAATGCTAAATCACCCTCCTAAGTATGTACGTCCATGCATGAACTGGATTTTCTGCGTGTAAATAACTACATACACCTAAATTCATTAGTATATATGCTACATGTATCTATATAGGGTTTAGGTATGTCTTACTTTTATTCATCCCGTATGTTATATACTTTGTCCACTATAATTATTTGGAATAATCACTATAAGAAATAATTGTTAGCAGCAACAGGTTGAAAGCGATTTTACTTTCTCTTTCCCCTTGTTTAGGAATTAGGATAGATCACTCACTCTTGCATTTGTGCAAATTTAGGGCTTACTCATTGAAGAAAAAAAACACAAGGAATCACTCTTTATTATCATGTAGCGATGTAAATCAGTGGACCACGATGATGTTGGGAAATTAAGCCGGTGTCTATGCGCAGCGAAAATCCGACACCATTTCCCACCGAGTATTAACCTCTCCGACAGAAAAATAAATTTGACGAAAAATCGTATTCATGAATAGTAACGTATAGATGAACAGTATCGTATACGTATACGAGTATAATACCGACATTCGTATATGTGAACAGTGCATATACGTCTCGATAAATAGTACCGTATGGTATATGTGAATAGTACTATACTGGCACAATACTGGCACTATTGCATGAATAGTAACTTGCACCATCATTTAACGTGGAAAACCCCAAAATCGGGTAAAAACCACGGGCTAAACTCCGAAAGAAATTCCACTATATTCAGGATAATTACATCATACCCTTTCCACACTCTTACACACCCAAGAGTTACATATAGTGTATCACAGTGAGAACCCATTCCTAAAACCAAGGAATAACAGAGATGTTAACCCCCAAAAACGTTCCCGGTGTATAAACCCATACCTTATAATTTTTGGACACTACCCACACCTCTCAGAGATAAATAACCTATCTCAACATGTAACTAAACCGTTACATTTTCTCATTGAAGTTTCTTTCTCTTCAGTTTGGTACATTAAAACAAATGAACCTCCTCCCTATTTATAGGTGAGGATCAACGCGTATGCACAGTAACTTTTATTATGCACAAACGCATTTTTCTTTTTCTTTATGCGTTTTTCACTATTTGCACAGTGCCACATAATAACCGACAAACGCGTTTGCACCACCAACCCCTTCTAGAAGCACTATTTACACAGTAAGAAGCACTATTTACACGGTAACTTACGGTGCAAACAGTGGCTGGACCCCACATACCACATTTAAAACCAATCAACAATACAATTCCAAGTTATTATCTTTTTCTTTTTTTAATTAAAAACAAGAGAAATTTAACATCTCTATAATAAAAAAGGACCACCTCTGCATGTACAACAAATAACAGGAAGAGATCAGATCCAGAGGCCAGTAGTACACTAGAAGCATTTATCAAAAAACTGAAATGTGAATCCAATAGACAAGTAAAGACAACACATATGGCAGTATGGCACCCTCTCAACTTTTAAGAGCACATTTTTTTAAAAGTAATTAAAAAAAAAAAAACTTTTTTATATATAATAGCATGACATGTGACAAGTTCTTACAGAGATAGTGAACGTTCACTCCAAAGGCATGACACGCAGGTGAGGATGAATTTAGTTTTCAGTGCATCATGGAATTTTCCGTTTGTTATTAATAAAACTTGAAATGGTGCCTTGTTTTAATTTATTATGATCAGAATGTGTGGGAGAAAATTCAGGTACTACAGGCCTCAAATCACTTCAATTGAAATGCAATCTTCACATGTTGCAAGGCTATTGCTCTTCCTACTGTTAGCTTTTAATCTTCCACTCATTCATTCCTCATCATCAATAGTAAGTAATTACAGCAAGTTCTATTAATTAGTTCAATAATCTATCTCCCTTACTATGGATGATGTTAAGTAGTGTGTTGATTTTGCAATGGAGGAGGATGGAGAATTGGATATGGAGGGTGATTGCCCTCTAAGAGTTACGTTCTCTGAAGCTGCTACCTACTGGACTGATGCCTTACCCATCGGTAATGGCCGTCTTGGGGCTATGATTTGGGGTGGCGTTTCATCGGAACTTATCCAGCTCAATGGTTAGTAAACCAACACCCCAACCCATCTTTCTTCTAGATGCATGTTGTATATATATGCTGACATGAAGACTTTTGAATTGGTTTAAAGAGGACACACTTTGGACTGGGACGCCTCCTGCCAACTATACCAACAATACTGCTCTAGCAGCACTAGCTGAAGTCCGCAAACTCGTCGATAACAGAAACTACTCTGGAGCTACAAAAGAAGCTCTCAAATTGTCAGGACCTCCTACTGCTGTATGTAATTTAATTTGTTATAGTTAATTTATATATGAAGATTTATGCAAGTTATTAACATACTTGGGAGTCATCTCTAACCCCCTTTTTTTTTTTTTCTTTTCCTGTGAAGAGATACCAACTTCTTGGTGATATCAAGTTAGAATTTGATGACTCTCATGCTGCATATTCGAAAGAGTCTTACTACAGAGAGTTGGATTTGGATACTGCAACAGCAAAAGTAAAATACTCTGTGGGTGATGTAGAATTTAGTAGAGAACATTTTGCTTCTCATCCAGACCAAGTAATAGTGTCAAGGATTTCTGCAAGCAAGCCAGCATCTTTATCATTTACAATATCATTGGACAGTAAATTATATCACAAGTTAAGAGTCAGTGGCCAAAATCAGATAATAATGGGAGGAAGCTGTCCTAGTGAGATGCAACCAAAAAAAGTGAATTCAAGTGCCAATTCAAAGGGAATTCAGTTTTCTGCTGTTCTTGAGGTACAGATTAGTGGTGAAAAGGGGACTGTGCATGTTTTGGAAGGTTCCAAGTTAAGGATTGAAGGTTCAGATTCTGTTGTTTTGCTTCTGACAGCTTCTTCTTCTTTTGATGGGCCATTCACAAAGCCTGAGAACTCTAAGAAGGACCCTACTTCAGACTCCCTCAATACAATGATGTCTGTAAAAAGGTTGTCTTATGCTAACCTTTATGCACGGCACTTAGATGACTATCAGAACCTATTTCATCGTGTGTCATTGAAACTCTCTAAAAGCAGCAAGACTTGTGTGAAGAATAATAGGATCCCAACTTGGGCTAGGGTCAAATCTTTTCAACTAGATGAAGATCCTTCACTTGTGGAGCTCTTGTTTCAATATGGTCGATATCTACTTATTTCAAGTTCACGTCCTGGAACTCAGGTGGCAAACCTACAGGGTATATGGAACAACGAACTTGTGCCTGCATGGGAGTATGTTTTCCTATCTATGTTAATTTATGATGAGAGAGTGTGAAAGGATCATTGATTTTTATTTCATATATATATATATATATATATATATAGAAGTAATTTATCTGTGACTTTTTTGTCATCCAGTGCTGCTCCTCACTTGAACATTAATCTTCAAATGAACTATTGGCCATCTCTTCCTTGCAACTTACGTGAGTGTCAAGAGCCACTATTTGATCACATTTCCTATTTGTCAGCCAGTGGAACTAAAACTGCAAAGGTATCTCCTATTTTCATCCTTTTGCTGTAGCATATAGCCATTGGCAGAGCATTTGGTTACCATGTCATGGATTTTATATGTTGTATCCTGAATTCCATTTGATCCTGTATGCAGGTGAACTATGAAGCAAATGGTTGGGTTACACATCATGTTTCTGACATATGGGCTAAATCGTCCCCAGATAAAGGTTTTGCTCTTTGGGCATTATGGCCAATGGGTGGAGCTTGGCTTTCTACCCATCTATGGGAGCATTATACTTATACACTGGACAAAGTAAGTTATGGCTTTTCAATAACTTAACTAACCCTCAATTTAAAGTGGATTTAGCAATTTTAGATCTTCCCAAATTGCAGATCATTTACTATTATAACCTGTAGAAATACTGAAAGAGTCATTGATTTTTCTTTCATATTAGGAATTTCTTAAGAACAAGGCATATCCTTTGTTGGAAGGATGTACTTTATTTTTGTTGGATTGGTTGATTGAAGGCCGTAATGGATTATTAGAAACCAACCCGTCAACTTCACCAGAGCACATGTTCATTGCACCAGATCAAAAGTTTGCCAGTGTGAGCTACTCCTCAACCATGGACATATCAATCATCAAAGAAGTATTCTCATCAATTGTATCTGCTGCTGAGGTTAAACTTATCTTTTGCTCAAACTTATGCTTATTATCTACTATGCTAGTTTGATCTTGGTCAATAAGTTCCTCAAATACTACAGGTTTTGGGGACAAGTAATGATTCTATTATCAAAAGAGTAACTGAGGCTCAGTCCAAGCTTCCACCGATTAAAATTGCTAGGGATGGATCTGTTATGGAATGGGTAGGCCCTCCATACTCTGCTGTCAATTTTGTCAGAATTTCAAGTGTTAGTAGTTTGGTGACATATTGATTAAGTGAATACTGAATAGTATACATTTTGAAAGACCTATAGACCCATTATTATAAAGTTTTCGGTCAAGATATTATGTTCAAAATGTTCTGTGGTTTCGAAGTTAACTCCATGCTGAATTTAAGATCTTATTTATGTGGCATCAGGCAGAAGATTTCCAGGATCCTGATGTACATCATAGACATCTTTCACCTCTATTTGGCCTGTTTCCAGGTCACACAATAACTCTTGAAAAAACTCCAGAAATATGTAAAGCTGCAGAACGCACTCTAATTAAAAGAGGTTTGTTCTGAGAAGAACTTGTAATCCTAAATTTGTTTCTAGTGTGAATTGTTGACTTTTCCTTGCAATATGCATGACTGTTATTTCTTATGTTGAAACACTTACAGAAGATGCAGTGTGATAATTAAGATTATTTATGTTACCCTGCATCTATAGAATTTTCAATCCTTTAACATTCTTGCATTTTGGTGTTACAGGAGAGAATGGTCCAGGGTGGTCAACAAGTTGGAAAGCTGCATTGTGGGCACGTCTTAACAACAGTGAGCACGCATATCACATGGTAAAGCACTTGTTTGTCTTGGTGAACCCTGACCATGAAGCTACTTTCGGAGGAGGACTCTTCAGTAACCTCTTCACTGTACATCCCCCTTTCCAAATCGATGCAAACTTCGGGTAAGCACCATCATTTTCGAAGAACTTGTATCATATCTTTTCTCTTTGATATATCAAGTACATATATCTATGTGTGTTATTTCCAGTTTCTCAGCAGCAATAGCAGAAATGCTTGTTCAGAGCACAATGAAGGATCTTTACTTGCTTCCGGCATTGCCTCGTGACAAATGGCCGAACGGCTGCGTGAAAGGATTGAAAGCACGCGGTGGGATCACAGTGAACATAAGATGGAAAGAAGGAGAGCTGCATGAAGTTGGGGTGTGGTCAGAAAACCAGAAATCCCAAGTGAGGGTCCATTATAGAGAAACCATGGTCCTAGCAGATTTATCACCCGGCATAGTTTACTCATATAATGGCCAGTTGAAATGTGTGAAGTCATACTCCAGTGTTGAATTGAATCCTTGAAAATCTTTCTTCCAACCTGGCAAATAAATCCTCCACTGGAAATATATTATTTTGGTAGTTCAACCAACTATCATGTATTCTTCTGCTAGGGTGTTATCCTCGGAATATTTAATTTAATGGAGGAGTATTATTAGATCAATATAATGAATTTGCATTACGGTGGATGCTAGTATAAATAAAATAAAATTTAACCTACAGAACCCGTTAAAAATGCAACCATTTTTAATTAAATTCTTAACAAATATTCCTAGCAAAATCCTTTTTTTTTGGGGGTTCAAATGGATCCTAAGATCAAAACAAACCATTTCCCTGCTTAGTTCATTCAAATTTCATACTTGATTTTTTTTTTTTTGAATCACAAACCCTAAACTTCATACTTGATTGAAGTTACAAGCGCCTGCACAAAAAAGTTAAAAAAAAAAAAATCTTGCAGTATTTTGATTCATATTTAAGAATTAATGTTTTAATAAAAAAATTAAAATTTTGTTTTTATTTTATTGTAAAATATGAGAGAGTAGTTCTTACTTCTTAATTTCAATTGCACCACTCCCAAAAAAAAAATTCAATTGCACTACTGGCATTTAATTTGAAACAAGTTTAATAAGCTTAAAAATATAATTTTATTTAGTTTAATTAAAATTAATATTAATACTAACATACAGTTTTCTTAAAAAAAGTTTTAATTAATTTTGATTTTTTGAGTGATAATATCTAAAAAATTATTAAAATTTAGCTTTTTTAATACTAATTTAGGTGATTTATAGTCCGAACACATATATACATAATGTCAAATTAAGTCATTGAGTTAGTAGGCAACAAATAAATGTCTACATATTCAAAACACACAACTCTAATTCAAATCCCTTTAAAATTGTAACATGTCGAAATAATGATTTAGTACGTTGTTACTAAATAATAATATAACGATACCAAACAAATATCAGTTCAATAATAAATTGGTTACAAAATCTATCTCAAAAAAAGAGTAAGTAACTTATAATTACAAAAAATCATCATAGCATACCCATTTAACATCTTCAAAACATGCAGCTGATACAAAAAAAAAAAAATTTAATATTAGTATCTAAAATTATATAGCTAATTTCACAATAACATGATAAAAGACTAAAATAATACACATAAACGTATCATCTGTAATCTTTTTAAAATACAAAAAATTTACTAAGATATTTTTAAAAACTGCATTTTCAACATAAGTTCTAAAAAATCTCCATGTATACTACGTTCATCGTGCAGCTATCCTCCAAATGTTCGTGATTTTGCAATAGTAATCACAAATCATCTTTACTCTTGTGCAAACTGGTCTGGGTAAGTATATTCCGACCCTTGACTGAGTTTGTCCCTGAGACTTATTTATTGTCATTGCAAATGACATAACAATTGGAAATTGTCTTTTCTGGAACTTGACTGGCAATGTATCGTTATTTGGAATTAAATTAATTCTCGGGATAAGAACAACACACCCGGTTAAAGTCTTGTATTCTATCACATGATTTCTCATTCTTCTTATTTGCAATCTCGTTTCATTGCGCGACCCATTTGTTTGGACTATATTCCGCAACAACATCACATGAGTGCACTCTTTCAGAATTAACTTGTGTGGTGATAGTCTTGAACAATTAATCCCATTTAAAATCTTTAGTGAAAAAGTTTCTAACTTAAAATTTGTATTCCCTTCTCAGTACAAAGAGAGTCAGAGCTCCGGTAAATTCTTTCTTCTCCAGATAATCTTGCTATCATCCCATTGTTGACATCAGTGACACATTCCAGAGTTGGTGTAAGAATTGTTTTATCTTTGAAATAATTTTCAGCGGATAAATTAATTAACATATTTTGATAAACAAAATCAATGAGGTCATCCAAGGCTGTCTCATAGTTCTCTATCAAAATGTCAGCTAGTATTCGAACAATGGACTCACCATCTGTTGTGTCACCAGCTAAACCATCACCAATTTCTAATAACCACCTAGCAAAATTATGGTGCTCTTCTATGTTGTTGTTTTCATCAAGTGCCAATTTTATATTTTTTTGTAAACTTTAGGACCTTATAGTTATGACATAAATATGAAGAATTAATAAAAGATTGAACTATATCCTGCCTCGAACCCTCTGGTATTACAGGTAGGATTTGCCTAAAATCTCCTCCTATAACAACAACAATTTTACCTTCGAATGATAGATTTGCACTGTATGAATTTGAGTACCTCAATATGTTTCTCAAGCATTTGTCTAAAGCTTTATAGCCATACTCACTTATCATCGGAACTTCATTCCATATAATAAGTTTCGCTTTGGATATTAACTTTACAAGAGGAGTTCCTAGTTTAATGTTGCACAAAGAAACTTCATTTATATGCAAAGGAGTTTCATATTTCGAATGTGTTGTTCTTCCATTAAACAACAAAAGAGGTGCAATTCCACTCGAAACAACATTTAAAACTATGCCACCTTTAGATCTCACTGAGCATGATATAATTTACCATAAGAATATTTTTCCACAACCACCCTGGCCATATAAGAAGAAAAGACCTCCCAAGTTACCATTAATGGCACCCATTATTTGGTCATATGCAAATCCCTGCTCATCATTCAATTTGTGCAAGTACCCGGTCAAGTCATTTGCAAGAGCATTAACATCAAAATTCAACTCTTCCATAATAATTCTGTCTTCCATGCTACCAACCAAATTTTCAGTAGAATATGACATATCACAGTAATTTTTTAATGACCTGCAATTTGATTGGAGCAACTTCTCAATTTTTGATTAATTTTTTATGCTTTGAGATATCCATTTTCCCTTGAAAAGAATAATACATAACAACACCAATATTATATCATTAAAAATCAAGCAAATTTTTTTATTTAATGTATAACAGATAGTTGATAATTCAAACAATTAAAAAATTACAATATGTGAGACGGAAAAGTTGCAAAATAAGAAATCATTTCATCTGAAAAAAATAAATAATTTTAAATAGTTTTGTAGGGACGTTATACATTATTACAATACTACATGGATGCCTTTAATTAATGATAAAATTAAAATTATTTTCTAGGGACTTCATGTGCCAATTTTTACATATACAGATGTTTTTCACATTAAGATACTAAATATAGTTATAATATAATTAAAAATAATCTAAATAAGTAATATTAAACAAATTGTAAAAATGCAACATTACAAATAAGTAATTTAAATTTTTAAACTTAACAAATTTTATATTAATACAGTATACCTACCAATGTCTCTATTGAATTTAGCAAATTGAATGATAATAACATATTCAGTAGCATGATGGTTACACAGATGATCAAGAAACTGAGTTGCAAATTGATCCCACAGTGGGCATCTCACATTTTTCTCAATCCTAAATGCAATTAAAATATAAGCAATTAGATAAAAGAAAAAAAAAACAATCGATGCATATAAGTAAGACATTTTTAAAAGGTATATATGTTTTATCTAAAGTTTAACAAGTGTACATACTGTAAATCATATAGATCAATCACAACATAATGACTACTTCTTATCACCTTTAACCATGATATAAGCTCTTCTTTTCTAGCCAAATGTCCAATAACATTTAATTGATTAAATAATTTTAAAAATAATCAGCGACATATTAATGAAAAAATAGCATGACCTAATAAAAAAATTTGTATATGATTTATAAATCTACTACTTACCAAATAGATGAGATCGTTCATTCGTCTGTTTCAATATATCAGCATGAGATATAAAATTAAAATGATTGCTAGGAATTGTACGATCACCAGTCATTTTCATTATACGTGACTCATTCTTAAAAGATATTTTGCACTGGTGTGTAGTTGGAAGATATATGCCACTTGATTCCTCAATATCAAAATTTGAAAATACATAAATAAACCATCTCTTCCATGATTTCGTGCTCGAACATCTTTACGAAGGCATTTTTCATTGAACAATGAATCTTATCACACTGGAAAATCAATTATTATTTGACATTAAATAATTGCAATGAAAATATATATTCACAGACACTATTCTAAATAAGGCTTTTTTTCTGATATAAATTAATTATATTCATTATTTCCTAAAAGAAATAAACCAAACTTTATTTACGGAAATAAATTTTTTTTTTTTTGGGATTGGTCGCAGATCGGTGTAACCCTAGTCGATTTGGGGTTTTATTACACCAGATCAGCGTGGGCCTAGCCGATCTGAGTCTAATCAGCGTACCCTTGGCCGATCTGATGCTAGTACCCTGTCCGATCTACATCTGATCAGCCAGGCCTTCTTCGATCCGGACACACGCTTTAACAGTTTCAAGCACCTCTATAAATACCCATTCCAGTAATGTGCATCACCATCCCTCTTCTCTTCTCATATCTTCTCCTCTAAAATCAAGTCTAATCATGTAGTTCTTTTTTTTTTTTAATGATAGCATGGCTGAAGAAGTTACTTTGTGTTCAATTCACATCGATGGAGAAATATTGACAGGTCATAATGGTTCTGTTATATTTAGTTCCACGAATCCAATATTCACACACCTCCCGTTCGAAGTGCAATGCTTGACGACTTTGAGAAATTTTATTTTGAACACCGTCGACGAACAACAAACCAAACGAGTCAAAAAAAATTACTATAGATATCCAATGGATGAGGATGACACTTTTATTTTCAAAAGATATGCTACTAATTTATTTATTTTCATTTTCTTTTTTGATGCAAAATAATAAAGGTAGATCTATTTATTAGGCACATGAGGTCGATTTTTTTTTCATCACATTAAAAATGAGCATGTTAAATTTTTTTAATAGTGATGTTATTTTTCATATTCTTTTGTAAGTTGATAAAATATTATTTTACATAGATATAGGTTACGTCAGGAAGATGACGTTCGGCTGATGCGAAAATGGCACCATCATTTTCCGACAATCATTCTGCTGGAGTTATTGGCTGTGTTGGTTGACATCAGCGGATCAAATGCTTCAGAAGTTGGTCTGGATACACAATCAAGCGGGGCAGCTGGGACAAATATCAGAAGGTTGATGGTTGACTTGAACATGCCACTTGAGGGTGTTAGTCACATAGCACGGATACTCAGGATGGGGTGAATTGAGTATCTCAACAACAATGAATAATTTTTGCGGAAACGTAAATATCTAAGAATAAG
>JASCZI010121435.1:21172-34090 GCA_036250425.1 Stylosanthes scabra | reverse complement strand
ATAATCGATTATCCACCCTTGATAATCGATTATCTTAGGGTTTTGACCAAGAAAACGTTTTTCAAACTCTTGGTAATCGATTATCAGATTGGGTAATCGATTACCTAGTCTTAAATAGCTCAAAACATGGACTATCTCATATGAAACGGAAGCCCCGGATGTTAGCTTTCTAATGCAACAAGAATCACATCGTTTGGACCTCTGTAGCTCAAGTTATCATCACTTTAGTGCACAAAGGTCAAGTTTGACAGCATGCACTAAGCTTTAAAACAGCTAATAAGTTATAAAACATTTATGGCCATAGTTTTCGTAAAACCTTTTCTTTAAAAGCATTTTCTTGTGTGTGTGTGAGAGAGATAATAAACTTTGGTTCTTGACAAGAAGTTTACCTAAATCCTAAGATACTAAGCCATCTTCAAAGCTTGCGGACTCGTCTTCTTGTCTTGTTGATTGCTTCCAACTCTTATCCTCCACTTCAATGTTTGTCTTGACGTTGTTTGCATCTTTTAATGCTTATCCTCAACTTCAATGTTTGTCATTCATCAAAACCTAAATCAAATGAACTTATGCATATTGTAACATGGTTAACACATCGTCCCCGGAGTTGTTTGTTGTCGTTGTTTCTTTCACCGCGGTTACAACCGGCGTCCGCATCTTCTCCGCGGCGGCGCCGTCCTCGGCGCCACTGCTGACTGGAACTGAGCTATTGCCGCCGTTTGCAACTTTGCAAGATCTCGTTCCTTTGCCTCCTTCTGATGGGAAGTTTGGAGGCTTTGGTGGTGGTCGATTCACCGCCTCCTTTTCTGTCATCCTAAGAGCTGCATCCAGTCTTGTGCTCAGCGCATTCCAGTTAACTTTCCCAATTTCTGCTTTTGGTAAGAACCTTTGGATTTGAATTGCTGTAACTGGAGATTGAATGTGTGATCGAACTTCTGGATGGTTGTACTTGGAACTTCTGATCTGTCTCTGGCTCTGTAATTTCAAAACTGGTTTATCTTCCTCTTTTTTTTCTGAATTTCCAAACTATCTTTGGATTGCATTTTGTATACTAGCTGCATCTTGATTTTCTAAAACTTTTTCTGGACTCTTGTAATTTGGACCTTGAATGCTTGAATTTCTTGATCTTGAAATTGTGATATGGATTTGTAATTTTTGAATTTCGAAAATTTGAATTGAATCTGTAACTTCCTGTTGCTTTGAATCTGAAATTGTCATTGCTTCTCGAAATTTTGCTGATGAATTTTTCTAGATCTGGATCTGTATTTGGGATGATAGCTGTGGTTTTGAAATTTCTGATAATGGATTGTTCCATCTCTCTTCATAGAATTTTGCTAAGCAAAATGCATCCCAAAGAATGTTAGATCATAAAAAATAAGTTCTCTGTAATGTTGTTGAATCATCCAATCCCTGAGCATGAGACATGAAATCAGTAAAATATGCATCTACACTTCCAATTTGTTTCATTGGAGGTGAGATAGCCGTAAACCACCATAGAAAAGAAGAATGGTGGCCAATGAAAGCACCAATGTTAGGAGTAAGATTACTCCTAAGAGAAGAATTGAGAGATTAGGGAGAAACTAGAGAGAATTAGAAAGGAAGAGGATAGAATTCCCAAATGGGACCAAAGAGAGAATTGAACCATCCACTAATCTCATGCATAATTGATTATAATACTACTATTACTATTTATAGAAATTCAACAAACTAACAAAACTATGCCAAATGGGCTTTGGGCCACTTTTACTCATAACACGATATTAATAACTTATATGTCATTATTTAATCGAATCAATGTTGGCACCATTTTCCATGGTGCAAGTAACTTTTGACCATTTAGTGGTGCAAGTGAAAAACATATTTTTCAATTTTTTTTTTAAATTTTTTAAAAAATTACAAAATAGTCCATTTTCAATTGTATTTATTATTTGATCCTTTGCTTTTTGTAATTTAAATTTTTGAATTTAAATTTTAACTTTTTATTTTCATTATTCAATGTTCATTTATCTTCAATTTATTCTCAAATTTTCTCTTGAGCTTGGAACTCTAACCCTTGTATGTACAATCCAAGTATTGTCAAACTCATAATCTATTACCAATCTCCACACCAATTTATTTAATTGAAATAAATTATAATTCTCAGATCCAAAATCATGAATCCTATTATGGTAAGGTATTTTTTTTTTTCTTATTTATAAAAAATACGAAAGTCTTGGTAGCCAATATTAGGGAGACAATAGGAAGCCAATATTATTTTTCCTTCTTTTATCTTTCCTCTTTTACCGTCATTATTTCCCTAATTACACTCATTGGCTCCCTATTGGTTTCCTAACGTTGTTTCTGTAGCATTATTCATAAAAAAATATTCTTCTTCTTCAAGATTCTATAAAATCTGAAAATTTATGTTAAATTCAATTTGTTCTGCACACCCATTGAATAGTTTTGCTAGTTGTTTTATTGATTTTTATGTTCTTTGAAATTGAAATTGGTTTGTTCTGAAAAATTACGTGTTCAACATATGCTCTGGGAATTTATGTGTTCAATGTATGTTCTGAAAAATTTTCGTGTTTTGCTCAATGAAATTGATATCTATGTTGTATATAAATCTATTGGGTTAGAAGACCAATCTATTGGTTTTGAGTATGCATTTTATCGATTTTGAGTACGCATTTAGATTTGCTAATTAAAACCAATCAATTGATTTTTGTATGTGAATTTACGGATTGGACATCACAAAAAATCTATTGGGTAGAAAATCAAAAGATTGGAAGATATTCCAAATGATTGGATTTTTTTAGTATTGGATATAAATCTATTTAGTTTGGAAACCAATCTTTTAGTTTTGTGTATCTATATATATTTGACTCTATTGTTATATTATTTTTGTCACCGCACTAACTTTTTAAAAAATGTATATGTAAAAAAATGTTTTAATTTAATTTAACATGAAACACTATAAAACTAAAAATAAATTAATAAACCTTCTTAATAAAAAAAATATTTTTTAAAATTAATTATGTGCGATGAATAGTAATTCAAGAAAATAAAAGTCACTCGCACCAATTAAAATATTTCTTGAATGGTAATTCAAGAAAATATATATATAACTGCAAAAATTTTCTAAGCCATCATTGCATTATAAAGCTTGTGATCTTAACTAAATATGATTTAGGGTATATAGTATTTAACTAAATAGAGTTTAGGGAGATACGACAAAAAGCTTATGATTTTAGTTGATAAGATTTAATGATTTAAAATTTTTTATTTCTGAATTAAGATTCAAGAATTTTTTTTTAAGGCGTATAGTATTAACATTTAGGTAATTATAAATCATGATACAAATGAGGGAAATTGATTATTTCACAAGATTTGGGGTCTATCAATTTAACGTTTAAGGTTAACTGTATCTAAAATAAGAGTTATCATTTTATTGTCAAGTTTATTATCTTTATATAAATTAGACATTGATGTTTATGATAGATTTAGGGTTTTTATTGAAATAATGAATAGTTTTTAGACAAAACGACTCATTTTTATCTAATCAAAGTTGTTTTGCCTAATTCAATTTCTTAATAATTTTATAAATAAATAAAAAATTATTTTTTAATATTTTATTTGACTTAGTATTAAATGAATTGAGTAGTTGATTGGATATCAAATCCAATATATTTGTCTAATATCCAATAGATTGAGTATCAACTCCAATTTATTTATTCAATATTCAATAGATTGGGTTTGCAACCCCTATACCCTAAACTCTACATAGTTTTCAATGTTTTAGTACATTGAGTATTTAATAGATTGAGTTTCCAAGAAATAAAAAACATTCCAATCTATTTATCTAATATATGATAGACTGATTGGAAATTAAATTTCTCCTAGCTAAATTATCTAATAGAACACCAAATGATTAATATATTACCCAATAGATTGGGCCACAAAAATAACTTTATAATTAATTGATAAAATATTCAATCTATTGAATTTCAAGGCAAATTCAGTTAAGCTTAACTTTATAATCAATTGGTAAAAAATTTAATCTATTGAATTTCAAGACAAAGTCAATTAAGCTTGTAAATGCATACCCAAAACCAATTTTTGGTTTTCAAACACAGAACCAATAGATTGATCTTCAAACCCAATGAATTTATATGCAACATACAACTCAATTTCATCGACGCAGAACGAGAAAATTCCCAGAACACACATTCAATTTAAAAACCAGGAGATTGGTCGTGAAACTCAATGGATTTATATACAACATACAACTCAATTTCATCGACGCAGAACGAAAAAATTTCCAGAATACACATTCAATTTAAAAACCAATAGATTGATCTTCAAACTCAATAGATTTATATACAACATACAACTCAATTTCATTCACGCAGAACAAGAAAATTTTCAGAATACACATTCAATATGAAAACCACACGACTAATTACAAAGAATATAAAAACCAAACAATTAAGAAAAAGAATTATAATTTTATTTTAATTAAATAAATTAGTATGAACAAATGGGGATTAAATTATGAATTTGGTGATAGTTGGATTGACATATAAAGTTAGGATTTCAGAGTCAAGGTAAAATTGAAGAAAAATTTAAAGATAGATTCTGATTGTTCATAACAGATAAATATTAAGTAATAAAAATTTAAATTTAAATTCAGAAAATTATAATTATAAAAAAACAAAAGACCAAATATTAAATAAAATTAAAAAGGACTATTTTGCAATTCTTAAAAAATGTAAAAGAAATTTAAAAAACGTGTTTTTTACTTGCATCACTAAATGATCCAAAATTACTTGCCACATAAAAAAATGTGCAATCAGTGTTTAGGAAAATCCCTTTTAAAAGAGTCACACTTTAACTCTTTAATAACATTTAGTCATGATGGTGCTAAAATAGATTAAAGGAATCATGAAAGAAATCAACGAAGTCTCGTAGCCACTCTCATGTGGTGAATATGGATTGCAAGGAACAAGTGGATTTTTGAGGAGTCTCATACACCCCCTGATCCTATTTGGCAAGATGGAGTCTCTTTGAATGATGAATTTCTTCTCAAGAAGCATCAAATCAACTTTACTCTTTTACAATTTTTTTCTCATTTCTCTATTATGTTTGTTTTTCTTTGTTTATTGGGAATTACCCATTCTGTCCCTTTGTGTATTTCATTTGATTATTAATGAAAGCATTAAACACTTTAATCAAAATCAACTGCTTTGTTTATTTACAAAATTTAAATTTTGACTTTCTTTCATGTTTAATACACCTAACTTGAATGATTTAACATTTTTGTATCCAACAGCATATTTTTATCTTCATTTACGCAATTTTTTTCCTATCCACACAACTTTATTAATAATAATAGCGCAGCTACGTACCTAAAACTTTACTTTCCCTTTTTTTTTTTTTCTTTTTTTCCATTCTGGATACCCTAATACTTACTATTGTTTTGGTTTGGTTGCTGTGAGCTTCACTTACATTATGGAGAGGAACATGCTTCCAGTCTTCTTGGGCCGGCATCCAGGACTATAGTCTACTGAACAGGTCCATTTCAATTGTCACTTTTCAGCCCATCATGTTTTCCCTTGCCTCTTTTGCCCTCCACCAACTACCCCATAACTAAACTCCCCTCAACCGTGGTGAGGCTCTGAGGCTAGTGATAAGATATGTAGCCTCAAAAAGGCCAGTGTGTGTGAGTTGGATGTCTAAAACACAAAACAAAGCTACCCTCAACCCATTGCGCTCTCCAGAAACCCCTTCAAGTGCCTAATATCGCTCAACCAGCCTATCAACGCGTCAGCTTTGCATTCCCTATTCAATGCCAGAGTCACCCTTGATATGCGAGGTGGCCTAAATAGGGGCCTATGCGGTACATAATAAATTATACAGATATGAGTTCTATTGAAATCATATAAAGATCTAAATTTATATTCTATTTTAATTTTTGTAGGATATAAATATAAACTATAAACACAACTAATAACATGTTTAAATGTCAAAGCATAAATGATCTTATACCAATTCAAACATACATAAATTCATGATCCCATAGAAATTACTCTTAAAAAATGTCTTCAATAATAGATAGATAAATAGATTGAAAAAGAGAGAAGTTTGTGTTTAATCTGAATTAATATGGAAAGGATTGGAGCTAGTACCAGCTTCAATATTCTTTTTTTCTTCTGGATTATTGTTGTTCTTCTTCATCTGATCAAGAATATCGAAAATTTGGAATTGACCACCCAAAAGGAGCAGTTGAGGTTCAGTATCATCATCATCCTCAGATTCTGAGATCGCTACCTTTTCTTTTTCTTTTACTGGGAATCTCTTCATACTTGATAATGCAGTTTGATTCACATCACAAACCCTTGAGCAATATTCTTCCATAGCGGCCAACAACCCATAAACTATTTTAACAACACCAAAATATTATCGTGCTATATTGTTATATATAATATAAGTATATAATCTCTACCTAATTAACAATAGATTAAGCTTTTACAATAGATATGTTTTCGTCACATATGCCATAAAGAGAGAAATTTACCGTAGCAGTTCGAGAATAAACTTGATATTTCTATGTCTTTTTTTAGTTGGGTGATGCGTCTAATTATTATTTGATGAAATTTGTTGGCTTATCATAATATTTAATCCAATAATAATTAGACACATACATCCATCAACTCTCTACTTCTTCAATTATAGACATTATATTTTAACCAACACTTTTTAATGTTAATGGTTAAATGATAGTTATAATAAATTGAAAATTGATGATCATATAGTATTTCTAAATACTTTGTTTTAGAGATAATTGGATAGGATTTACTAATTAAATAAATATAGAATCACTACTAGATATATTTAGAGATAGATATTATATTAATCCATAGATTTTAAATATATTCCTTTGAACTCAAGTGACAACTTGAGTTATTTTCAACTTATTAAGGAAAACCATAGAATTAACAAAACTAGAATAGTATGTATGTAAACACATTCTCAAAAGTTTGAGACCACTTGGAGAACTTTGGGTGTAGATATATAGAAAAAACATGGACAGAGCAGGTGTAGATAAAAACTGGAGAGAGTAAGAGGAATTGTTGAAACTGGGGATGCAGACGAAACTGGGGATATATATAACAAATAAAATCTAAGTGTTGGCAAGGTAGCAGACTCAAACAATAGGGCATGAAGGCATCACTGTGTCAAAACTATAGAAAAAATAATAATGAAGAATTAGATGGTAATGGTGGTGACGATGATGTCACGAATAGAGAGAGTATCAGAGAAAGGAAATTAAATAGGAGAAATATATATTTGAAACATGAATAAAACATATTCTCTATATAAAGCTACAAAGTCAGAATGTTTAAGGAAGATATATATCATAAGTCCATCCATTTCCATATATGATAACATGTATGTATAATAATAATATGTAAAAGAAATTAAAGAATATGTTAAAATAATAATAATATATACCTGGTGTTGATTCCCATTGAAAAGGAGGTGCACTTGCATGCTGATGAGTCACTCCATGAGAAAGTCCTAATGATGAGGAATACCCTTGAATAGGATCAGAGCTTGAAACTATCTCAGATAAATTAAAGCTAAATAATATTTTAGATTAATAATTCTATATATACCAGACGATGGTGATGCATTTTGAGGAGGAACACTTGCACTTGCTTGTTATTTTTTCATATCTTAAAAATATATCTTCAATTTTTCCAATAAAAAAATCTTAATTTTCATAAAAAAAAAAAAAAAAAAAACTAAACCTATTACACCTAAAATCAACGTATCAAGATTCTAATCTCTAAAGTGAAAAAATTAGTAAAGTGATAAAGTGAGAAGTTTATATTTAGAGTTCCCATGTGATGAAAATTTCAAAATCAATTCTAATTTTATCACTTTACCAACTTCTCATTAATACCGTGGAATAATCACTTTCCATCCAAAATCAATATAAAAATTAGACTTATTTCTATTTATCATTTAGTTTCAAATAAAATAGAGAGACAATATAGTTATACTTTGTCCCGGTATTACAGTTTTATTAACCAAACCCCATTTAAAATAAGGAAAACATTAATCATGCATCAAACACTTTTTATATAGTATAAAATACATAAGCTAGCTTCTTATTAATTAATTATATATTTAAGGATGAAGTATGATTTATTTCTGTAATGTTTACGAAAAATTTTAAAAGTATTTTTAATATTTAATTTGATTCAAACTAATCAAAAATGTTAGAGATAAAATTGAATAAAATTAAATGTTAGGGATATTTTTAAAACTTTTCATAAACATTAGAAACATAAATCATACTTTATCATATTTAAATTATTTTTTAATTAACAAAATAAAGAAAACTCATTTTCAGTAATAAGAAAGTATTGTTGTCAAAACAGTATTTATTAAAACAACAAATCTATTTGCACACTAAAATCAGTCATGATATATTTATATATGTATATTTTTATCATTTTTAATGTGTATTTTAACGGGATGTAAATAACATAGCCCTTATTAAGATGCTTAACTTAGTCGGATTGAAGAAGGAATATAATATTTGAGTGTTAATAAAGAAGACGAAGAGGAAGAAACCTGAAGGAAAGTTGATGTCGCTGTTGATTGAATGTTTTTCTTCAAAAGTGTAAGAAGGGTCCTTCTTAATTCCATACTCTAAATACATATGAGGAGGAACCCTATCTAGCTGAGTCGGTATCAAAATGGTCGTTTCTGCTCTATCGTCAACCACCTCCTTCCCTTTATTTTTCTCTAATGCAGAAGAAGGCGGCGGTGGCGGTGGCGGCGGTGGTGGTGGTGGTGGAGGTGAAGGAGGCGGTTGTGATTGTAACTTTTGAGGAGTGTTTGTGACTGGAACTGATGATGGTGATGGTGATGAAACTGACCGGGATGGAAAGAGTTTGAGTTTCTGTTTCTTCCACATTCTAGAAAGTTCTTGGGGAGTTTTGTGGCTTAGGGAGGCTGGGAACAGACGTGGATCTGCAATGATTGCTTTCCAATTTCCTTGGCCGTGTCTTCGAACGCCGAGCCAAAGTGCATCGAGTTCAGACTCAGTCCAGTTACTATCTCTGTAGTCTCTACGTATCAACAAACCGGATGGCTTCCTTTGTGGTTCTGTTGTTGACGGGGATGGTGACGGAGACGGTGATGGCGGTGGTCTTGATTTCGAGCTTGAGCCTGATCCTAAACATGACTTATTCTGATGATGTAGCAATCAACAAGGTTTCCCTAGTTAGTACCATTATGAGGGTAATTTTTCTCGTTGAGATCGATAAACATGAAAATAGTTACCAAGACTAGTCATAGAGATTGACAAAAAAAAAATGCACTCCTTATTACTTATATTATTAGTTAGACCAACAATGATGGTATACTTTTAGTAATAAAAATGTTATATGGATATAAAAATTTAGCCACCAAATCGATATTTATGTATGAATATATTTTTTTATTGTTTGAGTCATTTTCAATATATATTTATATTTTGATATGTATTTCATATTGGTAATTAGTTTGATCGTTAAATTTTGATGTACAAATTCATTATTATAATTAGAATTTGAAATAGTATTTTAATTAATGGGGATGGTCAATCTTAAGTGATGGTGATTTGTACCCATGATCCGTGAAATGTTTTTCCCTTGACATATGTTATATATCGAGTCAATTCTATGAACACTACACCTCTAACATACATGAAATACTAAATTTTTAATATGAAAGTAAATATATTTTATAAGAAAAAAAAACACTTTATATGTATTATCCAAATTATTCTAAATAAATTACATATATATATATATTGGTTGGATATGTGTACCATACTAATACCATGGTGGTCATTGGCAAAACATGATGAAGAGAAAAGTTCAAATAGATAGCAATTTTCATTTACATTGGCCAACATTTTTAATGAGCAGTCTAATATATATATTAGTATTCTAATTTCATATTTTTAGCTAATAGTTTAAAATATTACAGCTAATTGCTGACAAAACATAATAAATTGTAGCATTGTTGATTAAAAATGATATATATAGCAATTATAAAACTAATTAAGGAAAAGAAACCATAATATACCTTTAAACGAGATAAAGTGTCAAGAGTAGTCTGATTCCTGCCACTCATGAAATTCATGCTAGATAAATTTCCAGCCTCTTCACCTATAATAGCAAAATTTTGTGCCTTATTATTATCAAATGTTTTCATGATATGAATGTGTTACTTTCATAGGTCATCATTAATTACCTTTAATAGTAGTTTGTTTAGGAGGTTCAAATAATAATCCAGCCCTTTGAGCAATCTGTGCCTTCAATTGAACATAAGAGTTTTTCTTCTTTGGTACAAATGGTCCTAATGAACTTAAAAGGGGAGCCAACAAACCCATTTTCCGAATATTATTTTCCCTTCTTTTCTTCGTTTCCATTATTCTTGCTTTCTGTCTTGCACGAAGTTTTGCACTGCAAACCAAAACTCAAACTCCATCTCTTTATTTACGTTAACATTATCCTAAACTATTTCTCTTAACAACTTAATCTAATAGACAGAGATGTTATAGGTAAATAGTTAATCTTATAAAAATAAATTTGGAAAACAAGAATAAATAGTTATTTTAAAATGCATTATGTCAATATCAGAATTTTCGATCAAATTAGTTATTCATTCCTAAGTTAAATTACATACTTAGTCTATATAATTTTAATGAAATTATAAATTAGTCTTTGCACTTAAAAAGTTTATAATTGAATAATCACGACTAATAAAATTTTGCAATTAAATCTTTATTATAAAAAAATCTTGGAGTTATATGTTAATTGAATATTTTTTAAGTATATTCTCAGGTTGGATATAAGATAAGAAGAAGTTTAGAATTGATCTAATTTACTTTAAATTTATTAGAATATTGAGTGGTTAAAATTTTAAAAGATAAAAATAATAATAAAGTATGAAAAAATTCTAATCACTCATGTAAAAATATTCTTACTAATCTATAGTGGATAAGTTCATGTTAGATAAAACTAAATACCAAATATTCCATTTACTTCAATGTGTTTCAAATTAAGGTGATTTAATTATAAATTTTATTGGCAGTGGAGACTGGAGATTCAATTATAATTTTTTTAAGTGTAAAAACTAAATAATAATTTCAGTAAAACTATAAAGATTAAGGGTTGAATTTAACATTTTTCTAGAACAAACAGTGTAATAAAGTTATTTTACTCACTATTTCTCTTTTCTGAGTTGGCTGGATGCAGTTTTTTTAGAATATCGCAGTCGCAGTGACGACATTGTAGTTGCATTATTCTGGTTGGGCGAATAAATATGTTAATCATATAATTAAGTTCTAATAAAACAATATCATGAAATGAAAATAGAGAATAATAATAGGGTTTGCTTATATTATAAATTTATAATAATATTAACTTACCTCGGCTACTTTAGACTTCTCGTAAGCATCGACATTTTCCCTGATAACAACATCAAATAAATATACATGCCATCATGAGTTTTTTGATTCAAACTCTAATTAGATTATTGGATATCAGGATATGTTTCATCATTGATAAAGAATAATGTAAGTTTCCCATGAAAATTGGTGGACCAAATTGGTTATTGTCTTATTGAGGTATTTCTCTTTTGATATTTTTGTTGGAAACAAGAACATAGACGTACTTATGAATCAATAAAAAATATGAATAATAGACATCACTTTTTTCTTAAAAATTATATATAAAATATATCTGTTAAATAGATTTATTTTACCAAATAAAAATATCGTAAAAATTTATAAAAGATTATCTTAAAAATTTATAGCTTTTCCCTCAATATATAACAAATAATAAATGTTTAAACTAGTGATAAATAAATGAAAGAAAACTAAACCTAAGGCTACAACATGTAAAAACAATTAATTTGAAAGAAAAACAAGATTGGTACATAAATTGTGATAATTAATTAAGCTCATGAAATTGGTATATACCTAGGCAGAATAAGTTCTTGATCATTGGATTTATTGAGGATATTTTTTATGATGATATCATAAATAATGCCTACATTAGAAGTTGTAACATCTTACCTTTTAATTTCAACTGATGTATTATTTGGTTGGGAATTATCCTGCATGAAAATAATATATTAGCTTTTTAATTAAGAAATAATAAAAACAAGATATTTTGCAAAATACCAAGAAGTATATTCTTCTCAGAAGATTTTGAATTGATTGAAGGATCTAGGAGAAAAATCATTAACCATATTAATATAGATTTTCATCATTCATTTTGATCTTATTGTGCATTTAAAAATGTTACTAATGTATTTTGTTTATAAATAAGCTTCCAAGGAAGAAGATAGAAAGAAAAATCCATTAAGAAAGATGTAAAGTTAGATGTTGAGAGAGATTTTTCTCTACTAAAAAGGTTTTGAGTAGTGTGCAACACTTTGTTGGTTTATACACTATGAACATTATTGAGATAAATCTTTACTATTTTAGGAATAGGAATGTGAAAAAAAAAAAAACCTTTATATGTAACTCTTATATGTGAAAGTAATAATAATTAAGTGTAAATAGTGAATATATATAAAGAAATTTCTTTAGAAATTATTAGGGGAAAAGGACAAATTCGTCCCCGGCCTTTTTAAAATCGGACAAGCATAACCCTCACCTTCAAGAAATACCTACTAGTCCCTCACCATTTATTTAAGTGGACACTTAGATCCCTCCGTTGGTTTGGAACCACTAAACGTTACGGAAGTGGATGACGTGGAGCGTAACGGGTCAAAGCTGGCATAAACGGGGCCACCATGGAGTGTGAGAAGTTCCATATGAAAGCAACAACGTCGTTTCCGTTGTTCCTTCTCCTTCCATACAAACCC
>JASCZI010121435.1:0-19760 GCA_036250425.1 Stylosanthes scabra | reverse complement strand
AAACCGAAACCTCCAACTCCAGTGAGCAATGCCAGTAGCGTCGCAGTGATGCACCGTGGGCTTACGACAATTCACTTGCTCTAAAGAGAACGAATGGAACAATGGCATGGTGTTGAAGGTGTTAGGGCATGTGGTAATTTCTGCAGAGAAAGAGGGGTTTGTATGGAAGGAGAAGGAACAACGAAAACGACGTCGTTGCTTACATATGGAACTTCTCACGCTCCACGGTGGCTCCATTTATGCCAGCTTTGACCCGTTACGCTCCACGTCATCCACTTCACTAATGTTTAGTGGTTCAAAATCAACGGAGGGATCTAAGTGTCCACTTAAATAAACGGTGAGGGACTAGTAGGTATTTCTTGAAGGTGAGGGTTCTTTCTATTAGTTTAAAATTTTGTAGTTTCGTAATGGGAGTTTTGGTTGGTAGTTTTTAGTTTGCAGTTTTTATCAGGTGTTAGAAATTTTTCATACTAAGTATTATTAGTGCAAATTACTTCTCTGCAATAGTTTTTATGCAATATTATTGTATACTATTATTTACTTTTTATCAAATTTATTACTTTTTTTTTATTAAATTACTGTTTATACACCATGAATATTTTTGAGATAAATCTCTACTATTGTAGGGAAAGGAATATGAAAAAAAAAAACATGATATATATATATATATATATATATATAACTCTTGTGTGTAGAAGTGATAACGAATAATTATGATGAATATAATGAATTTTCTTTTGAAATTATTAAAGATATAACAATTCATCTCGCCTTTTTAAAAATAAGGTTTTACAGTCCCTTATCTGATTTTGGAATTTTTCATATTAAGTCTTATTAGTGCAAATTACTTATTTGCAATAGTTCTTGTACAGTAGTACTATTGACTACCTCCGGTGTACACTACTATCTACTTTTTATCAAATTTATTTCTCTTGGTGAAAGTTAATTTTCGGTGAAAATTTGTGTTGTATCTCAAAAAAAAATTTCCGATCAACTTCTACACACTTATTACATTTCTAACCTTTTTTCTAATCAGAAATTTTGTATAAGTTTGATCACCAGTTCTAATATAATTAGTATCACAAAAACTTCTGATCAAGCCCTAGGCTTTATAGATTAATTTATAAGTATAATAAAATTAATTTCTAAAAGAGATCATAGCTTCAGTTCTTATTGGCATTAGATGAGAAGGATCAGAAAATTCATACTACAATCAAAGGCTATATGGGGCTGATTAATATTATTTGTAGATAATAGAAAAACTAGAATTTGAATATTAAAGTAAAAACTATATTTAATTGTTTTTTCAGAAAAAGTGTTATCATTCAAATTATGTTTTTGGATTGGCTTTAAGTTAATGCGTGAAATATATATCATGTAAAGGTTCAAATAAATGACATATCGAAAGCATACCTCACTATCTTTAGTTAATTTAAATTTCTTCTTCTTCTTAGGCCTCTTTAGCTTCACTATAGGCTCGAACAGATCAATATCATTGTGGGAGCAAGTTTGGCACTTCCAATTTTCCTCAGAATTAGTCTTCAAGTGAAACAAATTGAATAATTACATTTCAGAACCAGAAAAAAAATATATATATATATATATAAATAATTACATAACTAAATGTTAAGGATCACCTTAAATGTTAAGGACCGTCAAGACCAATCCACTAAATAATCTCATAAACAATAGGCGTGAAAGCTAATTGTATGTTAATAAAGTATGATATGATTTTTGCCTAATAGCCTCTTTCATATAAAAAAAAATCATAATAAGTTTAACGAAAATCTAAATCATCTAATACTATATAAACTGGAGTAACACCTATTTAAAATAAGTATTTTAACTCTATCTCCATACACTACAAAAAAGGCGAGACTTAGCGACTATATTTTTGTTATTTCGCGGTGGCTTTTAGCCGCCGCCTATAACAGTTTGGTGGCGTTTTTCACAAAATAAGGTGGCGATGCATTTTGCGGCAGGCTAAGAACCACCGCTAAATTGCACCGGTTGAAAACAAACTGGTTACAAATTAGCGATTCAGACTTGTGAACTACGCTCTTTCATGGTCCTGTTGCACCGTCAGTGCACCACACTAAGAAGACTCTTCTTTCAGTAATTAATTCTGAAAGTTCCTTGGGAGAGATTCGAATCCGGGACAAAGTGGTATTTCAAGTTCCTTCAGCATGCCTTCAACTCCACCAAGCCAACTCAACATTCAATACATATAGTGCTACTAATTATATATATAGATGTTTGTATAATATGCAAGTTGTGCTCTATTTTAAATGATTTAAATTAAATTATTGATATTTTTATTAAGATGCCTTATTAAATTATGGTTTTTATTTTATCTATTATTTATAAAAAGTATTTTGTTAACCGTAAAAATTGAAGATCACTTTTTAATTAATTAGATTTGAGTGACGTGAAATATTATTCTTATCATTTAATTTTTTTTATTATAATTTTTAATAAATTGGAATCTAAGTTAAAAATGTTAAACAAACAAAAATACATTTTGCGGCGGTTTCGACCTCAGCTGCCGCTATATTCCTTTCATTTATCCATTTCGCGGCAGTTCCTACATCAACTGCCGCTGTATTCCTGCCATTCATCCATTTCGCGGCGGTTCCTGCTTCAACCGCCGCTAAATTCATCTATTTTCGCGACGGTTTCTTTCAAACCGCCGCTAAATACAGTAAACTGTCGCAGAAATCGTTAACATTGTCCGTTTAGCGGCGATTTATTCAATCGTCGCTAATAAGCCGCCGCTATTCACCAAATTTGTTGTAGTTATATTATACCACAAATAACTTCCAATCCTTATTCGGTCATAGGAACTTAGACCGCCTACGCGCTGGTAAACGAAAACCACCTCGACCGGATCAGAGTAAACAACAATGCAGGCCGCCCCTTGCCTTGAAAGAATTCACAGGCGGCCACCAGCTTTCCCAAAATCAATGAGGGGAGATCTGCTGCTTACTGCTCACGGAAACATCCGACCTATACTATAGTCAAGTCGTCTGCGTATAGAATCCGGGACTCCTAACACCCACATAAATTCTCCTTGACCATCAAAGCTTCCGGTCTAACACCCCCTATCACTAGATGGGAACATCTAATATGATGACAAGAGGATCAACACCCAATCATCCTTATAAATATATGTTGAATAGTCTCACTTCTTAACTCTTATAATTGGCTGCAAAGGTGACTATAAATTTAGTGGCTATGGATGGCTATTCATTGACTAACTTCTAGGAGGATGCCACGTGGATGTTACTTTGATTAATCCGTTGAAAAAGATTAGTTGGGAAGGAAGGTAAGTCTTCTGATATCAATCACAGGGCAGTTTGGAAATTTTAAAGGGTTGCCCATATCAAAATTACGATGGGGAGATGTAACAGCGCACGGGGGGACGACAGTGGCGGACCACAGTGGATTGCATACCACGATGAGAACGGGGAAATGGACGTCAGTGGGCGGCAATGTTTGACGGAAAGAGGTGGATTGTGATTGAAGTGGGGTAATTAAGAAACCTCACTTGCATAGAGTGTGATGACATTGTTAGGAGGAGGCGGAGGAGACATTGCAATAATCCGCCTCCGTCACTTCGCCGCCCACGTGTTGGAAGCCTTCCCCACCCGAACAATCCTTCACGTTTCAATCTTCCGGCATCACTTTTCACCTTCAATTCCTCGCGCAACAATACGTGCTCCCCATCATGAATCCTAATTTCGTTTTCCTCCCAATTCCTTATATAAATCTGACCCACCACTATCGCATATCTAATTATTGTTTTTCTTTAATTTCTTCCATTATCCTAGCTAATCCTCACCCTAATCAGGCTCAACAGATTTTTTAGAATTTTTACTCTCGTAAGCCAATCTTTCTCAACATAGGGTCAACATTTCCACATGCCAGCCGTCGCCTTCATATTGATTTTTGCAATATAGCCATAGTAGCCACACTAAACAGTAGTCATCATAGATGGCACCCTTATAATTATAAATAATTACATAACTGAGCCAACAAAAATAAATAAATAAATAAATAAATGTTTTTCTTCCACCATCCTATAATAATATTAGCTATCATGTTATACACACAAATTAAAAAACAGTTAAAAATTTTAAGATCCCGTGACAGACCAGAAGATATTAGGAGAATTATCACCATCAAAATTAATTATTATAATAGTAGAGTTCGAAATTTGATAAGAATTTTTTAGGTGATTGTTTTTTATGTGAAATTTTTTTCAGGTATTGGTTTTACAAAACACATAACAGAGTTTGTTACTAACACATAGTTAAAAAAAAATGTTAATTCTTGTATACACTATTAGGAAAATTAAACTGAACCAAAAGATAATTAACTTTGTCATTCATGATTCATGACATAACACAACAATGTTAAAAATTAAGAAATGCATGCATAAATTAAAGAAAATCAATATGCCACTGAAAAATCATAAAGGGAATGAAGAAGAAAACTTATTGTTTATACTTCTTTCTTTATTGTTGCATGGTCATCGTTATTCTTCTTCTTTCCCTCATAAAGTGAAGTTATGGATGAGCATCTACGCTTCCTTTTGCATCTACTCTTCAAGTGTTCATCCGTCTTCTCATTATTGTTATTACTTATTATTGCTGATGAACAATCCATCTTCACAAGCTCCACTTCTTATATATATATACTTTGATTAAATCTATTGGGAAAATTCATCAATGTGGTTAATTAAGGACCGATTGATTCAGTGTATATAATTCAAAAGATAGAGTTATAGTGGAAAATGGAAAATAATCTTCCAAGAATGGAAGATGTTATAATTATATATATTGTAATGAATTCAATTTTTTAAATCTTAATTATAGATTTGGAGCTTATCATAAAATTTATTCAATTACTTAAATTAATCATCTAAAAGTAGAAAATATATATATACCATGGAAATTATGTTTGAATTAATTTTATAGAGAAAGGAAATAATATCTGCACAGATTATTATAAGTTTCAACCCCAATTATAATATCAAAGCATGCTCATATCTATTTAATTTATTTGGATTATGCTATATGCACATCAAAATTAGCTATTAAAATTAGATATTATATATAATATACATTTAAATACATGTAATTTAACTTATTTTTAGTATGTATTTAATATTTCAATGTATATTATATATGATGGCTAACTTTAGTATGCAAATAGAATTGTTGAATTTATTTATACAAATACCTTCTTCCGCATTAAAGGGTCTAATTTTTATTCAAATATTTTCATAACCAATTTTAATTAAAGTATCAACCCCTCCCAATTTCCTTGCTGTGAAAAAAAAATTATCTTACTCTACTGTAACTGTTAAATCTCGATGGTTACTTAACTATATAAAAATATCTTTTTACGAAAATGATATTACAGGCCATTAAATAATTTAACATATATATTTGATTAATTTAATATATATTTTACTGAATTATCTAATGCTCTATAATTTCATTCGTACAAGTAGTTATCTTAAATATTTTCTTTCACACCCCAAGAAGTCAAGGAAACATACAAGAGATTGAGATAGAATATAAATCTTGCCACCAACACACATATTCTAAAGTTTTAAAAATTTTAACAGATCAGAATCTTGAAATCTAACAACTAATTCAATTATAAATTAATCCCCATATTAACTATAAGCCTTTCAGTAGAGCTTGAAAACACAAAAAAGAACTGGGAAAAAAATAAAGAGTGAAAGAAACAAAATGTAATTACCTGGTCTAAACAAAAATTGGTTCTGGAAAACGAAAAAGCATTGAATTAATTAAGCTTGACTAGTGTATGTGATGATGAATGTTAGTTGATAATCCTCTGAACAAAAATATATTATTGTTATATGGAAGAGCACTATTTATAGAGATATATAAAAATATCAAAATAAAAAGTGAAAACGTGAAATGGACATAGATATAAATGTAAATCTGAAATGAAAAGATATATTTATGGAGGAATAATACATACATTTGACTGAAGGGAAAAAAAAGAGAAATTATTCACAACAAATAGTTAAAAAATAATCGCTATCATTAATATCTAGGAGAGAGAAATCAAATCAAATTTGACCAAAACAATAAATGATGAATAGTACACTAGCTAACTTAATTACCTTAAGAAAAAGAAAACCAAATGGCTACAACTACTAGACGAGCAATAGATTGATGAATTTTTTTATATACATATCTAAAGGGGGGAAATGGTTAATCAAAGAAAGATAAATGTTATATTAAAGTGTGAAATAAAGGAATAAGAACAAATGGAAAAGATATATAATATATAATAGTGTGACATTCATTTCAGATTTTGCTTTTTTATTATTATTATTATTATTATTATTATTATTATTATTATTATTATTATTATTATTATTATTATTATTCATTTTCTTCCCTTCTTTACTCATTTGTTTTGAATTTGCCAATTTACTACTCATATTGGGATTTTAAGGGGAATAGCATAGAAAGGAGTATTTAATTATCAATTGATTTTGTTAGCAGATAATAAAAATCGGTCAATTATTTCTTTTACATCTTAAATTTAAATAATTTAACATTAAAAATATAAAATTTGTAAATTCAAATTCTCATAAAATAATTTAAAAATGGAATTGATTTGGTTATAATTTACGTAAGGATCACCTACCTGGGGCTTTGCAGAAAGTACGAGAAAACTCAATGTAGCCATGTGTCTAGTATAGTCCAAATTAATACAAATAGAAAGGAGGCATAATATAAATATAGAAACAGAAAATGAGAAGGACTCCTTGGTAATCTATGATGTGAAAGACATTGAAGAAGGAGTGTAGAAATGTGAATACACTATAATAGAAAAGTTCAGAACTGAAAAAGCCATTAACCTAAGCTAGGTATTTGGAAGAAGGCAAAGGGATTCCAAATGAAGGAGATCGAAAGCCAGTTGTATAAGTTATTCTTCAAAAAGGAGACTGATATGAAGAGATCTTTGAAATGATGTCCTTGGGTATTCAGAAATTCCTAGCTGTTGTTAGAAAAATGGGACAGAAATACAGATCCAAAGTTGATGAAGTTCAACAAGGCATAAATAAATGTCCAGATCTAAAACTTAACAGAGCATTGCAAAACTAATAGAATGGGAAGGAAATTAACATCAACGCTGGAGCAATGAAGGAGTGCAACATCTTCGAGGAGGAGCAGAAATGGGTACATTTGTGAAAGCAAAGGTAGAGCTTAAAATTGACCAGCCCTATAAGGAAAGGTACCAAAATAGGCAACAACGAAGATGAAGTGACTTGGGTGGGCTTCAAATATGAGAAACTGCCAACCATTTGCTACTTTTGTGGAAAAATAAGGCATAATGGAGCCTCCTGCACCAAAAAAAGATGCAATTGAGGATGGTAGTCCATTCAAATCCAAGGAGCTGGGAGCCTGGATCAGAGCAGACATGATAAAAACGAAAGTTGAGGAAAGAAGGAAAAATGAGAAGCAAAACAAAACAAAACAAGAGAAGACCAGATCAATAGACAACGAGCAAGAGCAAATTACCAAAAACTATTGGAAAAACTAAACAATATCACCATGAAGGAACAAGGAAAAGGAAAGGGAATTGTGGAAACAAATAGAGACAACAGAGAATATATGATAAAAGAAGTCATAAAAGAACCAACATAAGTAATAAAGTAGGTACACATTGCAAACAAAATCGAATAATAATAACTTACCATATGCTCGCAAGGAGATGCAGAAATCAAAGAAGAACCAAAGTGAGAAACAACAAAAGAAGTGAAATAGGAGAGCAAGGGGGACTGAAGAAGAAAAATAGAAAGACGAGGAGACTAAAAAATATAGGAAACAAAAGAAAGGCAGGAATACAAGCAGAGTCAGGGGCTGAGGAGAGGAATACCCCAAACAACAAGTTTCAAATTACTCAATTATTGGCAGATGTTGCTGTTGGGCAGTCCTGCCAAGCATCATGGGGCTCATAAGTTGGAAATGTTGTGTACTTAGCAATCCATGGGCAGTTAGAACTTTAAATAACCTCTCGAGACAACAAGATCCCAACCTTGTATTCCTTATGGAAACAAGGAAAAAAACTAATTAAATGAACAGCTTAAGATGGAAAGGTGGGTTAAAATGTGAAGTGTCCATAGACTACATAGGAGAAGGCAGAAGCAGATCAGGAGGCTTGGCAATCTTGTGGAGAAAGGAGCTGAAAGTAAATATCTCATCAATGACAACAAACCACATTCATGTGATAGTTAATGAAAGAGGGGCAGTCAATAAACACAAATCTTGGGAACTCCTAAATTCCCTAAGCCAAAACAGCAGCATACCATGGGTTGTATTTGGAGACTTTAACCAAGTTTTGGAGCAAAAAGACAAACTAGGAGGGATACATGTCACTTGTACCCAAATCCGAGGTTTCAAAGAGGTACTCCAAACTAACAAATTATTATATCTTGGTTACTAGTCATACTTTCACTTGGTCCAATAACTAGTCAGCAGAATACAATGTATAAGAGATATTAGATAGAGCAATTCCAAATATTGATTGGAAGGAGGCATTTTCGAAAGCCGTGGTGTAGCCTTACAGCACTACAAGTCTGATCATTGTCCCATCCTAGTTGATTTGACAAGGAATTCAATCAAGAAGAAGAAGAAAGGCAACATTTTCAGATTTGAAGAAAATTGGTTGGGAAGTGAAAATGCAAAGAAGTTGTCAGAAGAACTTGGATCCCGGGGATGTGCGAGATTAGTAGGAAGATGGCAAGCTACAAAGGGAGTCTAAAATAATGGGGATACAAGAATTTTGGACATATTCCAAAGGTAATAAAGGAGCTCCAGCAGAAATTTTAGGATGTCCAAGCTTTCCTTCAAACAGAAACAATAGTAGAGAGAAGCAGATAAATAAAACCTCAACTAGATGAATTGCTCAAACAAGAGAAAATTTGGTGGGCACAGCGATCGAGAGCTACTTGGTTGAATACGGGAGATTGAAATACCAAATTCTTCCACTAAAAACCGACTCAAAAGAAGAAGAGGAATAGAATTTCCAAAAGTTCATATGATGCGGGTATTGTATATGAAAATGAAAAGAAAGTGGAAGAAATTATGGTTGATTATTTTGAAAAACTTTTTACAGCTAAAGCCACTGAAAAGATTGAAGAAGAGTCACTTGTGTTGTCCAAGGTAGAATCAATTAGGATAAAATGGAAATCATCCAAACGGCTTTCACAAAAGAAGAAGTAAAGACAGCCCTGTCCCAAATGCATCCTACCAAGGCCCGGTGTCCAGATGGGTTACCAACTCTATTCTACCAGAGAATGTGGTCTTCGATTGACGAAGATCTTACTAAGTAGATGCTTGATATGCTGAACAATGGTAAAGATACATCATATATGAATAAAAGCTTAGTTTGGCTAATCCCAAAAGTCTTAACCTCAAGCCATATTAGAAACTACATATCAATGTCATTGTACAATGTTCTTTTTAAGATAGTTACAAAATTTTATGCAAACAAGCTAAAGCAAATTATGCCATATATAATTGGGGAGTTTTAGAGTGTCTTTGTTCTCGAGAGGCTTATCACAAACAATGGGCTTGTGGCCTTTAAAGTCTTCCACTTTCTGAAAAAGAAAAAGGAAGGAAACAAGGGCTTATTGTGGATCAAGTTGGATATGAAGAAGGCCTATGACAAAATTGAATGACCCTTTCTGATTGTTGTCTTGAAATCTATGGCTTTCCCTACTATATTGACATATTTGATTTGGAATTGTTTCTAAATCTGTATCCTTTTCTATTTTGATCAATGGCTTCCCTACGAAGGAATTTAAGCTAGGGAGGGGGTTAGGCAGGGCAACCCGCTATCCCTTTACCTGTCTATCCTTTGTGCGGAGATGTTTTTCGATCTTTTGAGAAGATACCAAGAAAGAAGGACTTTAAAAAGTATTAAAGTAGCAAGATTGGCGCCTGAATTATCACACATGTTCTTTGACGATGACAGTATCATCTTTCTAAGATCATCAGATAAAAGTATTCAAGCCATGATAGATATTTTGAGAGACTACTAGTTATCATCGGGACAAAAAGATTAATTTGGACAAATTAGATATTTTTTTTAGATGAAACATACCTACTATCAGCCAAATTCTTATCCAAGACTAGTTTAACATTAAGGCAGTAGAGTCTCATTCAAAATACTTAGGGCTTCCAACAATTGTTGGAAAATTTTAAATTAGATTTTTGAATTTTTACAAGAAAGAACCTAGAAGAAGCTAAAGGGTTGGAAGGGGAAGTCTCTATCCAAAGTGGGTAAGGAAGTTCTGATTGAATCGTTGGCACAATTAGTTCCAACATACATGATCAACTATTTTAAACTCCCTAACAACCTTTGTAATCATCTTGAAAGATTAATTAGCAATTTCTGTTGGAGAAGCAAGGAGGGCGAGAGGAAAATTCATTGGGTGGCATGGAAAAAGATTTATAACCCAAAGGAAGAAGGGGGTCTTGGTTTTAGGTGTTTTGAGGCTTTCAACCAAGTCATACTTGGCAAGCAAGGTTGGAGGCTAATGAACAAATTAAACTCTTTTATTACAAGAATGCTAGAGGTAAAATATTTCCATAGGAAAAATTTCTCGGGGACATGCACCGAGCTACACATGGGCTAGCATATGGGGTGATAAAGAAGTCTTGGATTCGGAAGGAGTTTGGAGGATCGGTAATGACAAGATATTGTCTGCTTTGTGGATTTCATGCACCACCTCATGGTTTTGCCTTTGACAAGAGCATGGATGATAGCCAAAGCCCTCAAGCCCACCCACTTGTCAGATATTGTTCGCTCTGTGGGTTTCATGCACCACCTCATGATTTTGCCTTTGACAAGAGCATGGATGATAGCCAAAGCCCCCAAGCCCACTTGTCAAAACGCGTCTTACTAGGAAGAGGTATCCATACGCTTATAAGGAGTGTTTCGTTCCCCTCTCCAATCAATGTGGGACTTACAGGAGCGAATCATCTCCAGTGGCAAAAAAAATCGATGGCGTCAATTGTTTCATCCTAACCGTTGAAAATAATCAAATTAGATCAAAAGTTAGGTTTAAAAATAACTTTTTAAATTTAGTGTCATTTTTCTCTCCCTTATCCTCTTTCCTTTTATACAGTATTCACCTGTTTTGCCAATACCATTGCCTTCCACACCTCCATAACTCCGTTGTTGAATATACCACATCACATACTCATTGCTCATTGCACCTATTGCACTAGCTACAACAATTTGGTCTTAACGCTTTTAATTTTTTTTTTTTGAAAAAAACAATTTCTTTTAATAACTTTAATTAGTTTAATTCAATTTCTAATTAACCTTTATTGTTAATGAAAAATGGATTGGCCCCGATTAAGATCAATAATTTTAGATATTTATGATTGTTCTGTTATTGCCCTTTTTGTGGAAAATTGATCATGCTTAGGTTGATAATAGTTACTGGAGATGCCACACCGAAAATAAAGAATTTTAGGAGAAAGAACATAATGTTGTGATGGTGTATTAAAAAAAAAAAAAAAGAAAAATAGAATCATAGAGAAGATGGTGGTGGAACAGGGTGGTATTGTGATTACTCCATATGACCGGTATGTAAAGGGGAAGGAGGAGGAGGAGGATGGAAAGTCTTTAGAATTTAATTTTAATCATTGATTTGTTTTTACAATTTTCAACGATTTAGATATAACAATTGACACCCCTCAATTTGTTTTAAGACTGGAGAGGGTGAGCTCCCGCTTCCTAACCAAAACGGGTTCAAGATTTGGAGTCCAAGAACTGATTTTGACGAGGAAGCTACGGTAAACAATTTAATCAACCAAGAACAATACAGTTGGAACATGCAGCTTATCACAGAATTATTTCTACCATTTGAAGTTAATCAAATCCTAGCTCTACTCATTGACATGTAGGGACAGCATGATAGTTTTTATTGTAAATTCAACAAAAAAAAAGGAGAGTATGAAGTCTAGACTCTTACCACGCTATCATAACCCAAAATCCTCATGCCTCCCAGAGCAACGGTACAGGCAACCTTGGGAAGAGAAGATGGAAACAACACTGAAAAAAGAATATTCCTTCCAGAACTTTAAATTTCACTTGGAGATTTTTGCATAATTTCCTGCCTACAAAAGTGAACATCCAGAAAAGAGGAATCAGAGGAGACTCAATTTTCCCAAGATGCTCATTGAGGGAAGAAAGTGAAGCTCACCTTTTCAGAGATTGTCATTGGACCCAAAGATTTTGGTTCTCATCCCTTTTTAACCTTAGAACAGAAACGACAACATGTACCCCTTTGTTATATTGAATTTTGGAAACCTTTGATCAGATTGATGTTGAGAGAAAGAGGGCTCTTCTTGTGTTGCCTCCATAGCATATGATTTGGAAGAAACAAGTTTCTCTTCGAAATCGAATCCATCACGCTTAGCTCTCTCCTGGACATGGCAGAGTCGTCTTTCGCAAGTGCTACTCCTCCTCCGAAGCCTCCACCTTTGATCGTTGACCCGCCGCTTGGAAGCATTAGTTTGTCTTCCTAAAGTCCGCAACAGCAAGGATGCTTCAAGGTGAATGTAGATGCAGAAAATAATAATGAAGATAGAGGAAGGATAGGAGTGGTAGTTAGAGATAGTTATAGAGTGGTATTGGCTGCTTCTGCGCTGGAGGCAGACTCATCATTCTCTTCTAGAAAAGCTATAGCTTCGGCCTTCTACCAGAGCCTGAATATTACAACTCAATATTGCTTTTTGGAGATAGAATTAGAGAGGAATAATATAAAAGTGGTTAGAGCACTTCAGTCTATTGATGTTTTTTGTGGGTCTTTTGATATGTTGATAGCAAACTGTAAAGCTCTTTCGCCTTGATTTAAGTTTTATAACTTATTTCATGTAAAAAGAATGGAAATTTAGTGGCTCCTACACTTATTTGTAATCATGTATATTTTAGGCCTTCCTAGTAATCAATACAATATCTTGATATCTTCCTTTCAAAAAATAAATAAAAAAACAAAGGATATGACTTTTCTTTTTTTTTTTGATAAATAAGTTGATTCACATCATAGGTAAGTTTTTTTTTTTTTTTCAGAGCGTCAGATTTGACATACTAATTAATAATAACAGAATCAACTCAGGAAGGGGAGTAGAAAGTGTCCAACAAAAGAAGAAGTAGAAAAAATATTGCTTAAGAGAACAAAAAGAGTATGTCCAAAGTGATCATATTATGCCCCAATACTAACTAATGAAAGATATGGGCCGAAAGGGAAAATGTCCAATAAATTACCATGGTTTTACTTACAAAAATGAGAATGTATGTCCCAAAAAAAAATGATAATGCCACTCACTCATTCCTGTTTTTTATATTACTTACTCTTCAGTCACATCTTTCTTTTATATATATATATATAACAATATTGAAAAGAAATGACATTATTGAAATAAGAGTGACAGTATCATTGAAAAGGGTGCAAAACATCACGATTTGCCATCTTAAACATATATAAGTATAAACAGTCAAAAAAAAAAAAAAAAGATCACTTTTAAATTTTAACCTTACGTAGATATATCGAATTAGAATAAACAACTATGTGGTCGGAGGCCTAATTCAGTTGGCATACATACGTCTCTCCCAAAGTAACCAAATTCATGGGTGGAAGTGAGTGACCCATTAATAGTGTAAGTGTGTACGTGTGTAGGTGCGCGTGAGTAAGTGAACCTAGAAATTGGGAGTTATCCAATTCAACGAAAAAAAAAATAAACAACTACTTACTTCTCTACCAGAGCTCCTACAAATATTTAAAAAAAAAAAAAAAATCTACCAAATTAGAATAAACAACTATTTGCTTCTCTAACAGAGTTCCTACACATTAAAAAAATATTTTTTTAAATGAGATTTGGTATGTTGATAAAGTAAATAATTATTAATTAATCACTCTTAAATTAAATTATAATAAAATGAACAATAATTCTATATGAACAAATAATTTTGGTCAATCAATTTTAATCAAATCATTTTTTCTATACTAAATAGAAGACTATTTCGATGTCAAATATAACTTTATTTATGTGTAATTTTTTATGTTCTTTGAAATCGAAATAATATTCTACTTACCATAGAAATAAATCACTTGGTTGAACTTGGTTAGCCAAAACCACTTGTTCAAATAGCATTACTCTAAAATAAATATGGGTTAATCCATTTTAAACTAGCAAAACAAAAGAAAATAGCATGTAAAAAAAAATGCTTCGGCAAAGAGAGTTTATAAGGGTGATTAACCATTCACTTTATTACTTTTTCTTAATATATACTTAATCTAAATTCAAGAAGGGTAGGGGGCACTGTGTGTTTAAACGTTGCAAAGAACAAAATTCATAGAACTTTTTATAATACTATCCATACACCTTTTTAACATTCATCGCTTTTACACTTTTATAAAAATACAATTTTTATAAACAAATCACATCACTTTTACACTCATATAAAAATTTTTATAAGCGGATCACAAAAAATAGAGGTAGAAATTTTTACACTCGTATTTTATATAGATGTCAATTTAATATTTACTATAAAAAAAAATAAATGTATGGATAGCGAAACCGAAATTCATATTTAAAAAAAACAATCTGATCAGTTTGATGGACGAATTTCAACGAGGAAGAAGAGTTCCATGTTAAACTGATGCCCGAGAAGCCTAATCCTTGGCATTGTATTTAAATTGAATCTGTGCGTTGTTACCCTATGATCTGGTTGCGTTAAGACCAGTAAATTGTTTTTCAAACTGCAGTGTCCTACACAATTGAAGATATGAACTTTGGTGGTTGACTTCCTCTCATATAATGACCCTTGAAAACCCAACCACCTAACCTTATTGGTTAATACTTAATACCAGTATTCTGCATGTGAAAAATTATAATTACTAACTAGCTGAGAAGGGGAAATAGAAAAGGTAGCGGGATGAACACCAGGAACACAGATAATTAACAAAAGCAAACATCTACTTTGGACATGGATCATTGTTCCAAGAACAATGAACAATTAAGATCAGTCTCAATGCATCAACAATGGATGCCACAAAACCTCTTATTTCTGCAAAATCTATCCTATATCAGCCTCTACAAGAGCAACTCCAATGTACCCTCAAATCCATTATATGGTTGAAACCCAACCGTCATGATGATAAAAAAGAACAAAATACACAAAAGGGTTTTCTTTTTTCTTTCATTGATCTTCTCATTTTTTTCTTATTGCTCAAGCATCATCAAGGGCGAGGACTCCAGGGAGCTGTTTGCCCTCAAGAAGCTCTAAGCTGGCACCACCACCGGTTGAAATGTGGCTCATCTTGTCAGCAAGGCCAACCTTCTCCACGGCCGCAACTGAATCGCCTCCTCCAATGATGGTTGTCACACCTTTGCCACTCAGATCAGCAAGTTTCTTGGCAATAGCCTGTGCAGAGAGAATAATCATCAGCAACTACTGCTAAAATACATCAAGGCTTAAATATAAAAATGAGTTGTTATGAATTTTGTCTTTTAACTTTTTTTTTAATCCCTCATTTTTTTAACCCTAGTGGGATTTTGGTCCCTGCCATTTATTTAGGCTATGTTCAGATTGGTAGTTTGACAAGTGGTGGAGGGTACAACAGATTTCAACGGAATAAATTCCAACCTATTACAATAAAGGGCCTTTGTTTTATTCCTTCTAAAGTTCTAAACTTCTAATTTATAGTGTTTAGAGTTAAAGCCCATTTGGCTCAATTCCATTCCACTCCCATGGCTTCTATCAAAACAAACGTAAGCCTCAAGGCCACACTATTAAGAAAATTCTTGCAACATTTTACCAGAACAGGAAACAAAAGTTATAATATATGGATAAAATTTAAGATGAAAACCCAAAAAAAAAAAAGCCTTAGAAAGAACTAAAACCTCAACATTAAGGAACTAAACACACCTAATCCAATATCATATTGAAAGAGTAGAATTAGCACAAGGTGAAGGAACCAAGTAGACAAGACATAGAGATATGTATTTAAACCCCATTCATACCTCTGTTCCTGCTGCAAACTTCTCGAACTCAAAAACACCCATTGGTCCGTTCCAAATGATGGTCTGAGTCTTGTCCAATGCTTCACTGAATGTTTTGATGGAATCCGGTCCAATATCCAACCCCATCCATCCATCTGGAATAGCTGATGCTGGCACAGTCTGCAAAAATATACAAACACAAAATATAGATAAATTGTATTTATTTGATGGATAAATTCAATGCATCAACAGAAATCTTAATAGAGAACACAGTTTATGACAAGTCAGGTAAAAAGGGAGGGAAAATGATGATCACTAAAAACCCCAACTGTCCATGAAAAAGTTAATACCTTGCTGTTAGCATCAGCAGCAAACTTATCTGCTATAACGACATCAGTTGGAAGCAATAGGGAAACCCCTTTAGCCTTGGCCTTCTGGAAGAGTGAGTTTGCGAGATCAAGCTTGTCTTCCTCCACAAGAGATGAACCAACTTTGTGGCCCTGGGCCTTGTAGAAAGTGAAGATCATTCCTCCACCGAGCAAGAGAAGGTCGACCTTCTCCAACAAGGACTCAATGACTCCAATCTTGGTTGACACCTTTGATCCACCAACAATAGCTGCAAATGGCTTCTTGGGGTTCGACACAGCCCCAACTAGGTAGTCAAGTTCCTGAAACAATTAAACAATAAAACAAGTTAGAGGGCAATAAACCCAATTTAACTTATCCAACACATAATAATGAAACTAACCAATTTCCTTAATACTTTACCTTCTGCATGAGGAATCCGGCAACAGCAGGTTTCAAGTACTTAGCGACTCCTTCGGTTGAAGCATGAGCTCTGTGAGCAGTGCCGAAAGCATCATTCACGTAGAGATCGGCAAGAGAAGCTAGCTTCTTCGAAAACTCAGGGTCATTCTTCTCTTCCTCCTTGTAGAACCTAACATTCTCTAGCAGCAACACACCACCTTCTGGAAGACTGGCAACTAATTTCTCAACTTCCTCCCCAATAGAGTCATTTGCCATCTTGACCTAAACATAATCAAACAAAAATGACATCAAGATTAAATATAATAGTACATCCAACAAAATGGATGCATCTGCTGAAACAAACAAAATCAGAGTATTGTGGTAGAAGGCATACATCAATTCCAAGAAGTTCAGAAAGTCTTGGCACAAGTGGCTTCAGACTGTATTTGGGTGTAACACCCTTTGGACGCCCCTGTAAACACAAAAATCCAAAACAAAACAATTAATTTCAGAGATTTCAACCACTCACACCACACCTCTATTGCTATAACAGTCATTATCTAATGCAGCATGAAAAGATTAACCCTCATTCAAAAACAGTAATAACATTATCATTACTGTAAGCCATAAATTGAACAGAAAAATAAGCCACAGCCCACAGAAACGAATCTAACAAAAAGAAACGTTTTACCACAACTTGGATCAAGAACAATCAAACTCTGAACTGATTCAAACACATCTAAAGAAACTAAATAAAACACATTCGCAATCACCAATCGAAATCCAATAGAACCAAAAGCACAAATCCACAAATCCAAAATCAAGAAAAGGAGAGTGAAGAAACGTACCAAGTGGCTGGAAAGGATGACCTTGGCGCCATAACCGGTCAAGTACTTGATAGTGGGAATAGCAGCACGGATCCTAGTGTCATCGGTGATTTTGCTGTTATCATCCAAAGGAACGTTGAGATCAACCCTAACGAACACTCTCTTCCCTTTCAGATCACCCTCCTTCAACGTGGAGACGCTCCTCTTTGTCGCCATTTCTCGGTTCGAATCTGAAAAATACAAACTGAGAATCAAGTGTAAGTTGGAATCAGTAACGGAAAGAGGGATGAGAAATTGGAATCGTGAGGAAGTTTGTTTTGGAAGGCGATACTCACAATGAGTTGTAGTGTAGATCACAGTGCTCGAAGTAGAAACCAGACGGAGAGACGGAGATGAAGATAGAAGAAAGGAGCGAGTAAAGTGAATGAAAGTTCTAGAACGTTAAATAGACGAAGGGTGGTTTAGGGTCAGGTGGCACACGTACCTACACACGGGCGACGTTCTTTTTTTTTTTTTTTTAGCTCTTTGTGGTAGGTAATAAAAAATTTAATTTTGTAAAAGAATTTTACATCTACAACTAATCTATGAATAAGTAAAATAATTAATTTATAATTAAATAGATGTGTAAAACTCTTTATAATATCAATATATTAAAATTAAATTGGGATATAAATTTTATTTGGAATATGTGAGGATTCATATTTATATTTTATTTTAATTTTTATAAGATGTAAAAAATAAATATTTATGTTATAAGAGAATTTTTTATATTTATATCAACTTACATTCCTACCGAATCACTTCTCAAATTAAACTAACCTCCAAATGTATAAACACCTGTAAAATAATTTTATTGCACATAAATACATAATTCACTTGATAATATTTATTTCTCTAGCAAAATAAAAAATAATCCATAATTTTGATAACTAAACCCTAAAATATAAATTATGTGCGGCAAGATTTTATTGTTTTAAAAAAATATAGGAAAGAAAAAAGAAGAAAAAAATCAAAATCCTTGTTCGGATCGAGGACAAAATTTAATAGAGTTTTCTTTTACCGTTTGGGAAGCTTTTAAATGTTCTCGCGGTGGGCGCAGCAGAAGTGGAATCTATGTGCTAGCCACACACATGGCTCTAGGGAGTATTGTCCTGTGTTCTTGGGTCCATGGTTTCTCACATCATTCATCAATTTTTTTTTTTTTTTGTTGAGTCAGATCATTCCTCATTGCAATAGTTTTGCTCCTGATTTCGAAAGAAACTTCCTAAAATGGTTAGTTATTTTAGAGAAAAAATATTAGTGTTATTTTAATTACTATTAAATTAATGATAAAAATTAGAACATTAATTTTTCTTTAAAATTATTAATATTATTTTTTTTCCCATATTTTCTCCTTTACTTTAGTAATTATTAAAATTAAAATTGAATATTTTTATGAAACATTTTGAGGGTTTTATGATGTATAATAACGCAATAAGTTTAAATGTTCATTTTAATCTTCTATATATCTTTTATGATAATTTTATAAATAAAATCAAATAATTTAATTGTTGAATTACTAATCACTATATAGTGCCTAAATGTATTTTTTATTGTGTTCCAATTAGATTTCTCACCAAAAAAAAAAAAAATTAAAAAAAATTTGGTGTCTATAGAGAAGCTCAAGACCTTTTTCTTATATAGCAATGGCACCTTTATTATTACTTTCGTTAAATTAAATACGGGTGTTTGATTGGATTTTTTTTTTTAAATAAATATATTAAATATAATAATTTCACAAATAGACACAAAAAAAAAATTTATATATTTGGGTTGGCGTTACATAACAAGGGTCTGGTAGGTCTAATTTAATGTTTTGTACGTAAATTGGGTTTGGCAGGCCCGTGTTGTGGTTTTATTTTTTGGAATTTACCTAATTCGGGCTTGGCAGACCCATGTTACATGCAGAGTTGTTTAGACCCATATATAATACGGGTTTGGTGTAACATTCCAAAATAATTGTTTAAAATATAATTTGTTTTATTATCTTTTATTTGCTAAAATAAGATAATAGTATATGTGTGAATTAGTTTATACAAATAGAGTTTTTTCTAAAGTCCTTATCATGCTG
>JASCZI010121434.1:5530-22925 GCA_036250425.1 Stylosanthes scabra | reverse complement strand
CTGGCTTCCGACTTCAATCTACCTCTTCTTTCTTCAATTGATTTTTCTGGCGTCCTCCTACCACAAATGTTTCGTCTACAATTGCTTGTTTGTTGAGCTTCTTCTCCTGCTGCCTTAACTCATGTCTATATAAGGCAGAACAAACAGCATCAAGGGATACATTCTCCTTGCCATGAAGTAATGTGGTGTCCAAATGCTCAAACTCATCGGGTAGTGATGACAGCAACATTAACGCCAAATCTTCATCATCAAACTTCACATCCAAATTCAACAAGTCTGCTACTAAGTGATTAAATATAGTTATGTGTTCATTTACGGAAGTACCTGGCCGGTAACTAAATCTGAACAATCTCTTCTTCTTGAGGAGTTTATTCTGACCACTCTTCTTCAGAAACTTATCCTCCAATGCCTTCCACAATTTATGTGCAGAAGTCTCATTTTTTACGGCATACTTCTGCTCTCTGGACAAGCAAGATCTGATTGTTCCACACGCCAACCGGTTGATTGTGCTCCAATCTTTCTCATCAATATTATCTGGTTTCTTTTTTTCAATAGTAATGTCTAGACCTTGTTGAAACAAAGCGTCTAGCACTTCGCCTTGCCACATGCCGAAATGACCCGTGCCATCAAATATCTCCACTGCTAACTTTGCCTTCGACAAATGAATTCTCGCCAATGGATCCAATTTTGGCGTTGTTTCACTTGACGGAGTATCATTCTTTTGTGGATTTGATGCTGCCATTTCAACTCATACAATAGTATTCAATACAACACAAAACAGAGCCTAGGACGAACCTAAAGCTCTGATACCAATTTGTTGCGGAAACGTGGATATTTTCAATACAAATCAATCCTATGAGCTTTACTATTTTAGTAATTCCCAGGACAGATTGGATGAGACACAATCAAGTCCCACTTAAACCCGGTCTCCTTAGACAGAATTTTATTGTCAATAAAATTCCCAGGAAAGGCCGGAGGGGAGAGACTAGTCTCACTAATTCCAACCTCCTTAGACAGAACTACTACCACAGTATTACTCTACAAATATTTCTACCCAATAACCCACTAACAACAAATATTGAATACTAACAATAAAACACAGATAAATAAACAAATAACAATAAAAGAGAGAAAGGAAAGAACGCACCAATTGATAACGGAGTTCGGCCAATTTTTGCCTACGTCTCCGGTCAGCACTACTTGTAACTGATCCCTTTAATATGTGAATATATAAAAGAGACTACATTTTTTGGATGGAATAAAACTAAGAAACATAACTCCTATATATAAGGGGCTTAACACCCCCTCCTTTCATGTTGTGCCCGATGTGGGCTTAATATGTGCCACTATCCTCACAGCAGACACTAATCCCCGGCCGCCCTATCGACGACAAAGTTGTGGAGATGGTGGCCATGCGCAACGCTTGTTCAATCCAGCACATGAGAAATCCTTATTTCTGAACTTTGCCACCCCGTTTTTGCGTGAGTCCCCTATGCCAAAACCTAGAAAATATTAAACTTTTATGCTGGCCATCTATTTCGTTCTGTGAGCCTTTCACGTTATTTACGTAACATTTTATTTTTAATTTGAGCAAAAATTAGGATGATGTCATTAGCAAGGCCGGATTGGATTATCTTGTGAAAGAGTACATTCCATTCTGGATCAAACCTTGTCGATTCCTGAAACACGTGAGTTAACTTTTCTGCTTAACCTATCCTTCTTAATTAACTACACTAATTTTTCTGTTATAATAAAATTATTTAATACTGTAATGTTGTTACTGTGCTGCTAGATCTTCGTTCCCGTCGAAGATATTTTTTATCACTGGTGGTGCATGATCGTTGACTTTGATGACAAGTGCGTGTATTATCTAAACACGTGGCCTGATCCCACCATGGTTCCTCAAAGAGAGGGACTTATTCGCAAAATGGTGAGTTTTCAAGTTCGGTCCAGTTGGTTTTGTAGCTGGTAGAGGGTTTAGGGTACTGATTGACCCTGTGCTGCCTTTTGTTGTAGCTGGAACATTTGCATGAAGTGATGACCTCGAGGGAGTACGTGCCTCTAGCATCATACACTCCGTCGGACCTTTGTAACGTGGACCGCGCATAGGGTTCATGGCCTTCCGAACTGTAGAACAAGGTAGGTTACCCTATATTGTGAAGATTTAATTTTTTTTTTTTTGGGCACATACATAAATGAATGGATGACAATAATATTCTACCGCTTCATTGCTTGCTCTGGGGCCTGGGTCATATCAGTTGGATCAAGAGGGCTATTTCAGCGTACCTCGCATTAGTGGAGTGGTACACCTAAAATTCCCCCTTATGCGTTAGCCCTTTTTTTTTTTGTCTCTTAAATTATTAATCGATTACCTAATGGGATTTAATTGTTTCTTAATCCGAAGCTTGATGATTACACCCTTCGCGAAAAGACGGCAATCTCACTTGCAGGGTCATACTTCAACGTACTTGGTGGTATTATCCGGACATGGGCTAACCATTAGCGGTGCCGTTTTGGGGATTCACTTTAAAAGGAAATCTTCACCGGTGTGGTACTCCACTGTGTTAGATGGATTAATAACCCAATCCGTTCCATGCAGAGTCGTGGCGGAAGTAACAAGTTACTTAGGTTCTGAAACATGGGCTTAATGTAGCATCTCATAGTTTCATTATTGTATTCTGTTTTGTTGCAGTAGTTTTCAACATTAGGTGTCCTTATTTCTATTAAGATAGTGATGTGGCCCCTACCACTTAATTCGCTATTCTTCGTTTGCATTGTTTATTGGAACGGAAACTTATATTATATGAAAAGCGCTGAGTAGAAATTTTTAATAACATATGCATCCACTAGCATTTATTATTATTATTACTTTTATTTTTATTTTTTTTGGGTAAGTGTGGTTCTCGGACAATGCATTTAATGGTCACCGTTGTTGGAGACAAATTAAGTATGAAAACATAACCTGGATAGTAGTAGCCCTTAACCACTAATCCCGCACAGAGATACCCAAATAATCAACACCAAGGGGCTTTCGCTTTTAGATCAATAAATATATATTATTATAAGACCCAACCTGTCATCACGTTATTGTTTCCTAGGTTTTTGACTTACCTAAAATCGAACCGTGTGTGACGTCCTACATAAACAATCGCAGGGAGCTAACATAGGTATCATTCTATTGGAACCTGCACCCTAGCATCCTTTTCTGCATATCCAACAAAACCTTAAACATACCCTACAATGGGAATTTCATCAGAAGCCAAAGCTCGTACCCGGGAGGAAAGCAACTAAAGAAAGTAATTTGTCTGTTTCCAAGGCATGGGTATCATTACTTTCGCAATATACATAGTTTTGAGAAAATGTAATTTTTGGTATTCTGCATAGCAAATCTCTCTACTAGTTACCCATTCATTGTTACGATGGAACCTTTGAATAGTTCGGTGACGGCAAAGCCGAAGGCCCCGTTGGTGGTCAAAAGCTCGGACGCAAGTGGGGTTCCATTTGAGGCCAACGGTGGATCTGAACGGACCAAAAAACGAGATGTGGATGTGATATTAGCTACCGTTCAACGCATTGAGGAAATGCTGAACTCAAGGGTAATTTTTTCTTCCATTCAATATATGATCCTCATACGCATATGTAACTAAAGATTTATCCTTGTGAGTGAACCCTTGCATTAACATGCCTCTGTGACCGCAACGTGTAGGGAAACTTCACGGCGGAAGCGGTTCTGGAGCTAACAACAGCAATAGCGGAGCTAACTGTCGTCGTGAAGGACGCTGCATCGACACAGTTAGCCTCCCAACATCTACTAGAGTGCATCGGAAAAAGTCTGGATATTATGAACTCGACCCTTATCCAGATTGAGATTAGTACTGCCAGGGATCCATTGCCAAGAGGGGAGGTTGCGGACATGACACCGGAAATGGATCCGTGCAAAAAGATGAGGCCAGAACAACCCCCACCAGTTCCCATAACAATCCCTGATGATGACTGGCCATTTCGAAACGTGGCCGTCGACCTCAACCGACAAGGAAGCTCTTCCAAGGGCCCACATATAATGACTGAGAAAGAGAGGCAAGAGGTACGAGTTTCATGTTTAGGGTTTTACTGCCATATTGAGACGCTTCTGATTAGGTTTTTATTTTAATTAATGTCGCTTTAATAATTAATTCTTCATAAAAAACCAAATGTGTTGAATTTTTTTTGGTGACCAATTGTGTTGAATATGTCTCTAAACACATTTTTTGTAAAATCTAAATTTCTTTCATTCCATTCCTGATTTTTTTAGCTTTGGGTTTTCAAACCTTGCTTTTGGGCTTATGAAAACTCAACGGAAGCAGCCCACAAGATAGAGGGCCCATGTGCTTTTAGCAAACCTTTAGGTATGGTAACTAATTACCACAATGGTGTATCACATTAGAAACGACGAAGACCTTTCTTCTGTCTTAAAATTTTTAAATAAATGGGTTTTTGAGTTGAACTAAGTCTTTCGATTTGGCCCGTAAGTGAGTCCAATCCAAAAATCATATTTCAGGAACCACTCCTTCCAATTGACCCCACAAATACCTTCGACCGAGATCCATGGGCGTGCGAGGTAGAGAGCAACTACGAACAAGTTCGGTCCCAACGCACATATCCTAGGCGTATTTGCCGTGACTTATAATAAGGGTGATACCAGGCCTGTCCAATGCAACCCAAAGAGGGGACAACCTAAAACCAGGATACCGAGTGGAACTGATGCAGGCTACATGCATTCAACAAAGGGGGCAAGCGCGGGGAAGGGAGATAATGCCCTTGTTACTCCCCGAGATAACTCCCTGGCCGAGCTACAACTTGCCATCATCAATTACACATTCAACCCAGTTGGGTACCCAACGTGAGTGTTGACGATGATGTTGTGTTGCACTGTTTTCTCTGGTCGCTGACAACTATTTTCTGTGCAGGAAAGAGCTTGTTAGATTTGGGAATTACGTGCTACATAGGCAGGAAATCAGAACCATAAGAGAAGGGGAAGCTCCCCATGAAAAGATATTCAAGATGTTCGCTAAGAGAATGACCATTTCTATGAATCAAGGTTCCGTGGATCCCGTCATTTGGTGCCTTCCGCCGTCCTTCGCGGTAAGCATATGATGTACATTTTTGGGTTCTGGTATAACAAAAAACAAGATTTCGCTGAAAATGATGATCTTCATTGGCCAGGATGACTTTCGGGGTAGAAAACTGACTCTTGAGCTCCTAGAATTGTACAAGGACACTTGGATGCCACCATCAACGAATTTGAATTATGTATGGCCAGAAGTTTCATTGATTACATATTCTACAAATCATAATTTTTTGTTGTTTACCATGTAAAAATTTTCTCATCACCAAACCTACACTGGCTATAACAGGCATACTTCCCAATACAGGAGGCTTTGTGCGTACTGGATGCATGCAAGGGGGAAGACCATCACAAGGGGAGGGCTTCTTTCGCCCGGAAATTGGTAGGTTTGCCTTTGTTTCTGACTGAAGTAAGTTATATTCGTGAATTGCACACCACTTATTAACATTATACTCCACTATGAAATATAGGCTGATGAGGTATCTGCAATGATTGACTTGGGAGAGTACCCGACAGAGTTCTCCAATAGAGTAAGCGGAGTAGTAGGATTCGGATTTGGGAAGGTTGAAGGGCTCCCAGTGGCACACAGTAGGTTAGTTCCCACTTAAACTGAGCCTCTATCAATCGCCTTCTTAATAGCTTCTCGTAAAATTAATTTCATTCACTGGATATTACAATAGGTAACTTTATTAATGCAAGCAAATTCTCCGACTACGCTATTCAAAACTTCCCCTGAAAATACACGCCCTTCGCTAAATGGTAAATCATTTTATTGCTCCAGGAAACTAGCTGTTTTGTGGGTGTTGAACTGGTTGGCAATGGGACCAACTTTTCATCGCAATGTTCGGCCCCGGGTAAGTCCATATGCAAGTATATTTTTTTCTTATGAGTCTTTCTCATGTTGTTTTGTTAGATTCAGACTGTAACTTGCTGGGTGGCAAATGATTGCGACTTACGATGTGAATGGTTGTTGAATGCAGATGAATGAGCAGCTGGTTAGGCAACATACAGCGTTAGGCCTGATGATGGCACCTTTCAATGAGAGCGCTGTGTGGATGAGCTTATGTTTTCCAAAATAGCAATTTAGTTTTAGTAAAGGATTAAAATTTAAGTGTTTTTTCTCTTCGGTGTATCTGTCAGTGTAAACTACAGCGTTGCCTATGATTGAAGTATCATGTACTCTCTTATTTGAAATACCCATATGAGTCGAGATCAAAAACTAATATTTATTTTTATTCATGACATATATATGTTGAATTTCCTTTGTTAATGCGGTTATATTTATAAGTAAGGGAATTCCCTGCACATTATCATCATGTTCATTAAAAGGATAAAATAAATGGGACTTTGGTTACTCCAGTAATATGCATGGTCTGTGGTTAATATGGCAATACGCAAATAATACAAGATTAATTCAAGAATGCGCTAGTAACCATAATTGTCCGGTAATACTTAAAAATTTGGGTAACTTTCATGATCCTTTTCATCACAAATACTATTTGCTAAGTTGCAAATCCATTCACTCTAATTCTTGCGAAATCAGACAACCATGCATAAACTAATGCTTAGTGAAAAAAAAATGAACACCATTGATGGTGGTGTTAGTACCTAATTATAATTAACTAGAATCTTCATTACAGGGTCCCCTGCCTTTCATGCACCATATACCTTCATTTTCTAAAGCCTCTGATATGAGTCAATCTGACCATGAAAGTATGCATTAAAGCTGTAATACTAAAGTTCAGAACAGAAACATCATAAATAACACTCTCTGAGTTGCAAATGCATTCACTCTCCTGCAGGTGAAATCAGACAACCATGCATAATACTAACGTACATGTAAATATTAAAGTTCACAACATAACCCAAAAACACTACTCTAGTTAAATACACGAAACCATGGAGACTTCACATGTGCGTGCTAGTTGCATTTTTCTTAACCACGGATCTGCATGTGTCTTTAGAATCATGGATCTGCCAACGACACATCGAAGACGTGCTCCAAAGCATCGTCTATGACCGCATTACCAAACAACTGCGCATCGTAATCATGATTGCTCCTCTAGAATGACATCTCTAGATATTAGTAATCCTGAAAAACATAACATGATCTGCATTAGAGACATTTGTCAGGAAAGAAAGTGGATCAGATAACCAAACCCTTACCATGCACATTAGAAATAGAATCCAATGTCCACACACTAAACCATGGCAATAGCATCAGATGTACCAAACAAATTATATCAACCTAAACTAAAATACTGGACATGTAATCTCAACATAAACCATCAGACTAGCCTCAAAGAGTTCAAATAAATCTTAGCTTAATAAACATCAAAATCTTACCGTTATTGCTGTCATTCTATGTTTTGTTGTTTCTACTGTGCATTACCAAACCATTACAATCGAGACTTGATCCACAAACCACACCCGAAACGACCACACTACTATCCAATAATTCAAACAATTCATGGCCATAGAAACAACAAAATATAGAATGACAGCAACTAGAATTTTATAAATCCATGTGCAGCAACATGTAAAATACAATCATGAAACTTGACAATAGAAACCTCTTCTCATGAATAACACCTACTCCACTGCACTTGCATGTAGAAAACGATCTAAGGCAACAACAAACATAATCCTCCAAAACATTAAGACCAAACAACACTCTGCAAGAACTATGGTATTACACATATAGGCACGGATGATAAATGTGTTCTAACCTGCTCGCCTTACTACGCGCATTCTTCGCCCACCTATCCAGCACTAGACTTTCGGGCAACTTTGTAAAGTCCAAATGGACAAGAACAGCAACAACATGATCGCAAGGAATACCAAGAGATTCCATGCACATGCAGGAGCAGTTGAAAAGGTCCCCATTGGGGTAATAAGATACATGCCACTCCCGAGAATGATCCCCTTACCTTGAAAGAATATATATCTCAGCACATGGAGTATAGGTGCAGGACCTAACCTTAAGTGTGCATGCTCTTGACAACATTGGTCTGAAAATCAAGAAAACCTCACGCATAAATAAGTCGGCGGCAGACCTCTCGAGATCATGTAGGGGACTCTGCAGGACCATCCTCTCAAGTGTAGAGGTCAATTCCAATTGTGCGTCCCGTGCCCTCATTTGCGCAACACATCTGAAGAATTGCTCCACAAAGTCCTTCAAATTGTGACGATAATGCACAAACTTTCCGAGCATCGAATGCAAACCCTCACACCTTGAGGTTGTCCGGAATCCCCCCAAAAAAATTCCCGCGGATGTGGGCAGTTGACCACATGCTTCGCCGAGCATATGTATCGCACACCCAGTAATTGTCATCCAGTCCTAGTTCCGAAACAACCTTGTTCCAGCGATCTTCAAATGCTGACGCCTCCATATCGCACAACATCAACTTCCTAAATTCTGTTGTGAACCTCAGATTGCTCAGATTCGAAGTTGCATTTCTCAGTAAGTGCCAGGCGCATAGGCGATGGTAGGCTCGTGGAAAAACTGATTCAATAGCCTTCCACATTGATACATGTCCATCAGTTATCACACACACAGGAGCCTTTCCCTTCATTGCTTCCAAGAACATTTCCAGTAGCCATTTATATGTTGCCTCAGTCTCGTTGGCTACAAGTGCTGCAGCAAATACAATGGTTTGGTTGTGGTAGTTCACCCCCGAAAAAACAACTAGAGGACACATGTACTTATTCTTGCGATACGTTGCGTCAAATGCCAACACATCTCCAAATAATTCGAAATCAAGCTGGCTGCAATTATCAGCCCAGAATAAATGAACCAGCCAACTATCACCGTCGGCCATGTGTCTCACAAACAGACCAGGATTATCCTTCACCATTCGTTCCAACATGGCTAGGCATGACCTCGCATCCCCACCGATTAGCTTCTGTTGCCTATCTATCTGGTTATACATGTCTCGCTTGAGGAAGGGCACATTTCCAAACCCACCAGCACTTTCAATGAAAAACGCATAAATCTGAGGTGTCTTGATCCCCACTTTCAACATCATATTCATCTGATCAATGGCAGTGGAATTCATAGCCCTGTGGCCGGGAAGCATAAATGTCAAGGAGTCCACCACCATATCGTGGTTGTGATCTTCATTGAAGTATGATACGATCCATCGACTAATTTCCCTGTGTAGCTGTACCCGCATTTCCGCCTTACATCCATATCTCGTCTCTGGCTTAGGCTCTCGTTTCCGCTGCTGGTCGGACCAATCTAATCTAATTTCTCTAAATCCCTGACGAAAGTATACAAATGACTGTTGGGTTGGTTCGTTCTTCACATTCCTTCTAACTCGGTAATGTATCACCGAAAAACCATTAGTCAAGGCGTACGTGTTGTAGAAAAGAATGGCAACCTTTCGATCTAGAAAATTAAGCGTCATGATCTGTTCCCCTGTTATTTCCTTGAAATTAATACAACTTAGCTGCTCAACCCCGTCAACTGCTCCTTCTTCCCAGTTCTTACATAATCTGTCTTCTGATACCTCGTCTGAATCAACTTTCACACCAATTGACTGGATTTCATCATCCATAAAGTCCTGATCTTGGAATGCTATGTTCTCCCCTTCGATGCAGACATCCTCTTGGCCCACCTCCTCCTGTTCCGGCACAAACCAGCCTCGATTCCGTCCCGCATTGCCTCTCCTCCAGTGAGTGGCCCCCCGTAAAGGCTCGCGCTAGGTTCTGCCTCCGCGGAATCCTGCAAGGTTGGGATTAACGCAACATTATTCCAAACGAAACTAGGCTAATCGTGCTAAATGTGACGGGAAGGAAAATTGAATATAGACCATGCTGTTCATTACAAGTCAAAATAAATGCATTTTCAACGACTTACCATTCTTATTCTCTACCAAATCGTCTGAATCTTCGCCGGAATCCTGTCAGATGCAACGTTTATTCCTCCTACTCGACACCCCCAACGCCTCCACACCACCAGAAATGCCTTCGCGTCCTCAACGTCATCGAAACAACTTCTTCTTTGACCTAACGAACATAGCACGAACTATTTGACCCGCGCCTATCTCTTTTGGGAACAAACAGCCCACTATCAGCAACAACATGCCCATAGATGCTGGCCCAGTCTAGCACTTACAAGTTTTAACATTTATTACAAGGAGACCCATGGGGGGAAATGTAAATTCATCAATCTTCTTTTATGTAATTACTGTAATTTTAGGGTTCAAAACGTAATTCCAATTTACACCTATGAACCTGTGTTGGGCAGTGGGACTCCGTACAAGGCGTGGGTGACTTGTGCTAAAATTCACAAAAAAAAAAAAAAAGGTGGGAAGAAAGGAGAAGTATTGACTGGATTTTTGCATTATAGATAGATTTTTATGAAATTAGAGATATTATGTGTATACAATTATGGATGTTATAATGTTAAATACAGAAAATAGTTAGCAAAAGAAAGCTAATAATTAATTATTATTATTATTATGTGAGACAAAATTCTGAAATAAATTTTAAAAAAAAATTAAGCAAAAAAATAATTAATAAGCAAGCTAATATATTTAGACAAAAGAAAAAAAATTCTAATCTCTACAAAAAGAAAAATGCTACTAATGGTTTTAATTTTATTCATAGTTATTAATGATAAAAGTATTTTACCAAAATAATTTAAAAATTATCAGCTTCTAATAATTATCCAACACCAAAAACTTACTTACTATTCTTTGATTGAACTTAAAAAAATTAGCACGCCTATTGTTTAAAAAAATTGAATAGTCAAACATAATATATTATTATTATTATTATTATTATTATTATTATTATTATTATTATTATTATTATTATTATTATTATTATTATTATATCTAATAAATTCCAGTACTACTATATATTGGTATTTATTAAAAACATCTAACATAATATATAAATGGTGATATAACACAAAAGCTAATTATAAAAAATTAAAATAACTGAATAAAACTGCCTGATTAATTATATGTAATTATGAAATGATAACGTCATGAATAACCCTTTAAAAAAAATAATGTAAGGATTACGTACAAGAAAGATCAATCACAATAAATGTAGTAAATTATATAAACTGACACGTTGAAATCATAAAATGAAAGAACAAAAATTTCATTAAGAGAAGTTAACCATGGCCACTCAGGCCAATTCTTTATTTATTGGTTGTCTTACTGTGAGTGACAAAATGAACAAAAAAAAAAACTTGTTATTTTCAAATTGCAAATAATTAATTTTGAGAAATGTTATATTATTATTAAAATTTATTATTTTTTATCATCATCTGATCATCAACATTGAAAAGTATCAATTGAAATATAATATTACATTACTAATTAAAAGTGTTGAGAATTAATGACAAAAGATAATAACTAAATAAATTATAATTGATAGTCATTTAATTTTTTTATTAATTTTATAGTTATTATATGGCTTATAATAAAAAAAATTATTACTTTGTACATAAAAAATATAACACTACCGAAGTTTTTGTTAACCCACTTTTATAAATCTAACATTTTAAAAGTTATTTATGATTTTTTTTTATAGAATTTATGACCTTGAGAATATAATTCTAGAAATAATAAATTGATATTTTTCAATATTTAAAGGATTTTTCAGCAGTTTCAAAAATTTTGATTTTTAAAAGGTTTTTCGTTATTATTAATAAGTGGAGTGACAAAAGAAGAATAAATGTTATCTATATGAATAAAATCAAAAAGCATAACAATCTATAAATTTGTGTAAGAGAGTGCCACTGTGCTGTGCCAGGAAGGACAAGGCGTGCAAAGTGCCTAATCTAGCATTGAGTTCGAATCTGAAATGCTTCTTGTAAAAAGACTTTTAACTTAAACTATATTTCTAATACTAATCTTTCTAATTAATCCGGTTAATAAGGTAAGGTAAGAATTTTTAAAATTCATTATTCATTCTAAACGCGTTTTTATAGAAGTTATAAACCATTAAACATTAGAAAATAAAACTCATCATTATCATTGGTAATAAGTAATATATTATTGCTCACCAAAATATAGCCATATACGCAGGAAAAAAATAAATTCAATGATAATAAGTAATAACAACCCTAATAAGCATGCGAGGAAATTGGGAGAGAGAGATAAAAAAGAAAAGAAAAGCAATATTTAAAAATATCACAAGTATGAAAGTTAGGAATCATAGTGGATGACATTAGAATCAAGTTTTTCGCAAATAAAAGTCGTGGTGCGGTTTCATTTAAATTATGTTTCCAACAAATAATCTTTTTAATTAATAAAGGTCCAATGGTTTAATAAGGTAAGGTAAGAATTTCTAAAATTCATAGTTCATTTCAAACGCGTTTTCATAGAAGTCATAGACTCTCAAATATTAGAACATAAAACTAATCATTAAAAATGTATTCTTGGTAATACGTAATATATTGTTGCTCACCAAAATATAGCCATATATGCAGGGAAAAAATAAATTCATTGATAATAAGTAATAACAACCCAGTAAGTTTGCGAGGAAATTGGGAGAGAAAAAAAAAAGAAAGGCAATATTTAAGCACAAGCAAGAATGTTAGAAATCATGGTGGATGGAATTAGAAATTTGCGATTTTTCTTTTTTTTTAAGAGATATTATTACCTAAATTAGTTTTAAATAATATGGAAAATATAAAGTGGCAGGCTGGAAGTGGCATTTCACATTAGAATCAAGCTTTGTGCAAAAAAAATTTATGGTGCGGTTTCCTAATTAATAAAGGTTGTATTGTTTAATAAGGTAATGTAAGGTAATCATTAATACTTTCATCCAAAATTCGAACTTGGAATGTGACTCATTGCACTTAATTACGGTAGCTTTTATTTCACTATTCAAGCCTTAGCTCGTTACCATATATATTATACATCATTAGAAATTATTTTATTTAAAATTTACAAATAAAAACAAAAATATATTTTTTGTGCATTTTCGGTCACGTGATTATTTAATATTATTCGAAGAGTTACTAAATAAAAATATATAATTAAGTACTATTTTCGTATTTTTAATATTTATTCGTATTTTGATTATAAGTATCAATATATGATGTGTTGTATTCTTGTATAAATGACTTATTTTATATTTGAATTTTTATTTTTCATATGGCATAATAGTCAATCTAAAATGAAAATTATATATAGACGAATAATATAAATATAATATTTTATCTTTTTTTTTAGCAATTCTAACAATAACCTTAATGACTTAAATATAATAATGATATATTTTTTGTGTCTTAATAATATTTTATTTTCAATACAAAATATTGTTTTAAAAATGAAACTACTTAAACTGCATGCATCATGCTACTTAACATAATAAAAAATTTATTTCAAATTTAAATTTTGACACCACTCTAATTAAAAATACTAATTTATATATAAATGCTACTTAAATAAAAATACTAAAACTATAAAGACATAAAATAACACTTAATCTATTAATTGTACATGTGTAACCTAATTTTAAATTATACATGACTGTTAATAAAAGCTAAAAATATACAAAATTTAACATATTAACAAACCTTTTTAATAATTTAGTTCAGAATCTCAAAACTACCTAACAAAATAATACGTTGGCAAATAAAAGTATTAATTATTTAAATAATTGTAATTTTATCTTATTATTCATTTTATTTATTATTAATTAAGAACTAATTAATAATTTAATATAATATAATTTAACTCAAATGATTCATTAAAAGAATAAGAATATAAATATAAAGATGCGTAGATGTGTGTATCCATGTATAATTAATGATACAGACTAAAACTTTACGTTAGAAAAGTAATTTAGATATAATTATAATTATATTTTATAAATGTTAGATTAAAAAGAAGGGATGTATATTTGATTATAAATGAATAAAATAGGTAATAGTCTATGGGTCATTCTATGGTATTTACCCTATAAATTTTTATATGATGATAACAATGGATGTGTGGTTTAAGATTTGATCATGTGTCAAATTTCATTGATAGACTTTTAACGTGGGAGTACTATATATTCAACGGAATGACATCATTGCCCTTAATACATTTTGGGCTTTTATAATGAATAATTTGCTAGGCTGTTACTTCATAGAGGTTGACGAGCATATTTTTTAAAAAGTTAATAGACTCAAAAACAAAATTTAAATTTAAAAAAAATTAAAATTGACTTGTTTTTATTATTATTTTTTTCTAATAAAGTTAAAATTAAAAAAAGAAAATCAGAATCAAAAGGGAGAGCACAGCGTAAACCCTCCCTCTTTTCTTCTTTTTCTTCTCCCCAATCCTAGCCTCCACTGTTCATAGAACCTTCCCAACAATCATTGCTGACAACCCAACGCCAACAACTCAGGACTTCTGGAGCAGCATGAGAAGAAGAAGCTGAGTTGTCCTGTCTAAAAACCCTCCACCACCACTCTTTGTGGCTCTTGGCTCCGGTCATCAAGAGTGGGTGATCCCTGCAGAGATGGGCGAAGTCGCTTACGGCCATGAGTGGACGTCGCTAGAGTGACAGAAGCATGAGCGGCAACAAGAGGATAGAACTTGACGTGGTGGCAGCAGGAGAAGCCTCTGATTGGGTGGCAAGAGGCGCCGCTGGTTGGGAGCAGTCGCTGACGAGATGGCAGAAACCACTGACGGATTGACAGCAGGCGCCGATGGATTTGTTGCAGACAGCGACACGTTGACAGAAATGGTCGACGAGTAGCCAGAAGACGCCGACGGGTTGGCTATTGGCGCCGGTAAAGGACCGGCGAGGCCAGTCGTCGAGGGCAGCTTCCGGGAAAGGCTTGGTTCTGAGTGCACCGCAAAGGGAAGGCCAATTTTATTCGAAGATTTTCCAGCGGGGCATTTTGAATTTTTTTTTTTTTTAGGAATGATTTTGTTTTTTCCAAAGAAATTAAATTTTAAAAAATAAAAAATTCAAAAATTTGTTGTGAAACCAAAAAATACGGGTTTTTCTTTTAAAATATGAGACTTTATAATTGGTTCACCAATCAAACCAAATGTTGACCAGTCAAATCGAATTATCCTTCAACATAAAAAAATTTTTCTTTTAAAAAAAATAAAAAAATAATTTTTTTATAAAAAAGTATTTTTTTAAAGACATTTTAGTTTGATGATCAATCAAACTAGTAACTAAATAACCTCTTAAATAATAAAAAAAAGGGTCAAATATTTTTTTAAAAGATTTAGAAAAATTTTTGTAAAAAAAATTTTCAAATCCATTTAAATCCTAAGTAAACAAGTCAACAAAAAAAAATCCTAAATAAACTGCTTAATTACTTAAATCATTTAATCAAGGTCATAAAGAACAAAAAAAAAAAAATCAACAAAAAGAGGATAAATCACTACTCATTTTGTAAGACGGAGCAGTGTACTCCAACCTCATCCCACTGTGACATGTACCAATCTCATAGTAGGTGCCCGATTCAATGCTCCTTATAAGTTTGGAGGATTAGAAACTCCACAAAAGAACTTAGCATAAGTTAGCATTTATTATACCGAGTCAGCAAAAGAAGGAGAAGCGTTCTATATTTAAATAAGAGAGAAATTTTTTTTTATTTTTTGAGTTTTGCTTTATGATTAAAATTTTAATTTAATTTTTAAAAGATAAATATATTTTAGTTATTTTGAAAAGACAAAAATATTTTTTTAAAATTAGAGTTACCTAATTGTTTTAAAGAGTTAAAATTTATATTTAAGTTTAAAAAGATAAAATTATTTTTTTTAAAGATTAATTTTAAAATTTTAAAATATTCATTTAAAGATTAAAAAAACTTTTTAATATTAGTGTTGTTTTATTGCATTCAAAATTAGAGATTTAAATTCAATATTAAAAAACTAAAATATCATGTTTAAAATCATTTGTAAACACAATCATTGCAGATAAAGTAAATAATAATATCTGCATAATAAATAGTAATAAGATCCTTGATGATTTGCAAGAACAAATTAAACTGAGCCCAATATATATATATATATATATATATATATATATGAATGAAAATTCAAGAAAAATATCATCATGGTTCATGGATATCAGAGGTGCGCGACCGTGCTGCTATGCGGAAAGGGGGAGGGGCGTAGAAACCAATGAAGACTCAAACTTTTCTTGGCTAAATTGATGCAAAATTACAAGGGGTTATTTTGTGTTTGTAATCATTTGAGACTAATAAACTAAAAGAACACCAAATTCGATTAAGAAATTTGAGAAATTGGGTAAAATCAAAACTCTTATTATAATCGTTCATCATGATTTTGAGGGAAGCCATGAAACGGTCTCCTGAAGGTTAGGTCTTATTGGTTGTTGAAGTGCTTTTTAATTATAGATAGAGAACACTGTAAAATGCATGAAAATGGAGCTCAAATCAGGTCTTTAATGAAAGAATTAGAACATCATTATATATGTGGAAAATTGATAATAATAATTTTTGTATGTGGTGGTTAGTTATAGAAAATGATAGATGATGACCCTAGGTGGTGGAGATAAGGTGGCGGCAGCAAATAATTGACGGTGTTGCTCGAAAAAAGTTGCAAGATGAAGGAGAGAAGATGGAGAGATGTCAGGAAAGAGAAGAAAGAGATATCAGAAAAATGAGGGGTAAGATAGAAAGTTCATAATTATCTAAGGATTAAAATGGAATTTTCATGATATTTTAACTTTAAAAATTAATGGAGTTTCAAAACTCCAAACATTAGGGGAGTATTGTAACATCCACCCTCATAGTATGATGACAATTTGAATCATTATCACAGAATTTTTCACAGTCTATTACTTCAGTCTATTACTTCATTATAAGAATATTGCACTAGGCGGTTGACATGTGGATGCTTAAGTGTTCACATTATTTTTGCTTCAATCAATTAAAAAGTTTCTTGAAATGTGTGTCATCAATTTGAATCATTTGCTTCAATCAATCAAAATATTTATTGATTTGTGTAAAGTCAATCTGAATAATTTGTTTCAATCAATCAAAGTGTTTATTGAAATGTGTAAGATCAATTTGAATCGTTAATTTTAAATAGTTTCGAGTAATATTTTTAAGACCTTCCCAAATTAAATTAGAATGTTAATTACGGTTCTAAGAACTTCCATATTTAGAGGATGGTGTTTGGAATTAAAAATCAAATAAGTTCCAAAGTTAAAGTTGTTGATTTCTTTCTTAAATCAATCAAAGTGTTTTTTGAAATTTGTAAGATCAATTTGAATCGTTAGTAATAAATTGATTCCTTAATAATTGAATAATATTTTAAACATCTTCCCAATTTTGAATTG
>JASCZI010121433.1:19627-32696 GCA_036250425.1 Stylosanthes scabra | reverse complement strand
CCCGAAAGGCTAGTTTTCCAGATTCTTTGAGTTTAATGATGAACGAAATGAAGAACATGTGAATGATGATCTTCTAAGTTTTAGAGAAAACTTAGAAGACAGCTTTAGAGGCTGGGAAATGTTGGGGAAAAAAAAAACCTATGAGAGAATTGGTGAGTGATGTATTTATAATAGTTATTTTGGAAGGAAAAAAGAATGCTTTTTGATTATGGAGACATTTTGGGCAAACTTTGAATTCCCAAACTGATCACCTAAATGAGGTAATTTTCAAAAGGTGCCTTATGACTTTCTCTCCATATTTTAAGCAAGGTAGCTATATAAGGGTGAAAGAAGAGGAATTGGCTTCCACAAATTAAGGTGAGCTCATGACTTGTGACATTAGTTGAAGGGACATCTAGTTTGATTTATTTCTAACTAGATGACTTTTCCTACACTTCAAATCCAACCAATCCACTTCTACCAATTTAATTCCCATAAAAGAGAAGAGCTCAACTCTTTATGATGTTTCTTTGAATATCATCCTTTTGGTCTAACACTCATAGGAAGAACTCTACTCTTTTTCATTGACCATACCTAAGGCCATCATGTAATTATTTAAACAAATCAAATTATATTTTTGGTGTACAATCACTATATAAATGAGAATGTTTGGTAACTAACATACAGAATTTAGTCTAAACAGCCCAAATTTTTCATTTCCTATTTTATATTTTTTTATTTTATATTTATTAATTATTGATGAAATAAATGAATAATTTCAAAAATAATAAATATATATTTATAAATAAGATAACATTGTATTATTTCCTTATCATTGGTCAATACAAAATGGCGTATGTGAGCTTTTACCTAACCAATTATTTGGTGAGTTTGATAATAGTAGTATAGAGGGAGTTGAACAAAAATATAATTAACTAAAAGAATTCTTCTATATATTGGGAATAAAACAAATTAAACAAAGCACAAAAGAATTAGACACCAAAAAAAAAAAGGCACAAAAGAATGCTTCTATATTCGGAATATGACATAGTTAATCTCTCTATCTCTCCCAAATTTTCATCTTCAACTTATATATATATTTATCCGTCATAATAACTAATAAGTGTGCATTAGTGTGTGTGCGTGTGGGATGTTAGGAAAAGAATTAAATGTGAAGTCAATAATTTTGGGTCCAACTTCCAATCAAACATCAAAACTCAATGTGAGGACCATTTGTGCATAGTTCTAATTAAGTGATTGTTAAGTTGACAGTGACACATGACCAACTGCAATAGTTCATCTTATTATTATGACACATACGTTATTCATGAACCTGATTTTGAACAATCTTAAATTATTATTAACCGATAATGTTTATAGTTTTCAACCATCCCTGAGGATTTATTTGAAAAAAAAATGTTATTTGTATGTTAAAATTCATCAATCAAATTAATTATTAAGTGTTTATGTATATATATATTATTTAAATTATTTTTAGTGTGTTATTTTGTATTTTATAAATGTATTTTACTGACATTTTGGTAAAAGAAAAAAATATTAGCTTGGGAATATTAATTAATAAATTTTAATTATTTAAATTTAACGATGTCTAGGTCATTGCCAAGGCAATGTTTTTTGGTACCTGTTATATATTGATGATAATGATACAAATTATTGAATAAATTATAAAATCAAAGAATCATATTTATTAGTTATTAGTCACAAAAAAAAATATTTATTAGTTATTAAAAAAATATAAATAACTAATTAAAGATAAGTGCAAAGGAGATGGTGAATGTGTAGAAGAGTGTTTTGGTAATTTCAGAGAAGAAATCATCAAGGATGAGGCAGAAACTCACTCAAGATTAGTGCGTTTGGTTCGTCTCCATTTTCATTTCAAGTGTTTTCTATTTTTGGATTTTATAAAAGAAAAATTAAAAACAGTAAAAATAATAAAATTATGTTTTCTATTATTTTTACTTTTTCTTCACAAAATTTAAAAAATAAAAATAGAAAATAAAAATGTAAACCAAACGATCTTAGACAATCACGTTTTTTTTTTTTTTTCTTTTTCTCTCTTTTTTTGGTTGACAGACAACCACGTTTCTATAATTCAATAATTCTATGAATGAAAATTGTGATTTGTGAATTGTAAGTGTGAGAATGTTAAAAGCCACTCAGACTGAAAAGGGCCCAATGTGTTTAGAGAACTCAATGATATATAATTATGGCTCTGAAAACATAAGTAAGTCTTGATAAGATGGTTACCTATGTCTATGTGAATTTAAATCTAGTCTCCCATTCTAGGTTTAAGGATTTGATCTAATAGAGATATATCAACAACATAGTGCAGTCAAATAATATATCTCTGAAGAATGTTATAATTTAGTTTTTTTGTGTGTCAAATAGTAATAAAATATGAAGAAGCAGTCTCATTTTTATTAATCACTTTTAGAATGTAACCCTAATTAATCATACACTTGATTGGCACATAGCAGCACACCAAAAACATGGTAGAAAACTCGGAATTGAGATGAAACATGAGTAATTTTGGATCATCATGAACAGTAAAATCCATAACAATGGAGATATTTGTACTTACTAAATTGTCATCAATTATTGGTCTAAGGTTTTCATGCCTTATGTATGCCTCATAGGGTCATAGGTCCCCTCCAAGCTGCACCAAATATTATTGACGTTGAATAATTACTATCTAACTAGATAAAATATTTAGAAGTTAGAAAGAAAAAAATAGTATATTTAAAAATAAAAATAAAAAAACTCAACTTAACGTGAAATTGATATTTTATAACTGTTAAATGTTAATTCAGTCAAACATATATTTTATAACTGTTAAATATTAATTTAGTCAAGCATGTTAAATCATGTAACGGTTGCTAACAAATAACTCCACATCAAGTTAAATCCACGTGAATATTCATTAATATTTTTATACTTAGTTATTCAAACAACCAAATCTTCACCCGTTAGATTTTAGATGTTATGGTAAGTGGTAACCGTTAACCCTACTCTAACAATCATCACCATAATTAAAAACAGTTGTTTAAATGATTTAGCTGCTAAATAACACAAACCCAGTATGCATGATATAGCAGATTTGGAGTTATGATTAATAGAAGAAATCCTATCCAATTGACTTCATAACAGGACGTGTCACTATCAGTTCTTAAATAAGAATAAGCAGTGATATATAAAACACTCAACCCCCACCTAAACAGTACCATTCCATTCCATACACCATAACGTAGTTAGAAATTTAGAATCCAAGCTACATAATTGAACCCCTAGCTAGGTACTAACTAGACCTTACAAGTTACAATAGTGACTTCTAAGTTCAATTCAAGTTTAGCATGATATTCCAGTTAGTTAGTGCCCTATACAAACAGTTAAACTTACTTAATTAGGAAGAAACAAGATTCAACATTATAATATATTAGCAGCCAGCGGCCTTGAGGAAATTGTCAAAGGGACTCGCTGGAGGCAGCTTCATTGCCAGCCATGGCTCCCTCGGCGATGCTGCCACTACTTGCGCGTGCTCTCTGACTGTCACTTCCTGCACCCAAATACACTTTGAACAGTTAATTGATGAAACCATCATCAACATGAATTGTGTTCCGAGAGAAAATCAACATTAAAATCAAATTATAACACAAAGTACAAAGTATAAACATGCTCAAATGACAAGTAGAACATATTAGAATTACACACAGAACAAACCTTTTCGAGTGCTGATTTCAAGTTATCACATATTGGAGGTAAAGATTTATCGGCGGCTGGACTGTAATGATGATTCTCAAAAGCCAGCCAATTTGAAAGCTTCTTCCTTGCATATGTCCCGAGCTTCTCGCACTGGCTGGCCATGGCGTTGTAAGGAAGGGGTGAGGTTGAGACAGTCGACCCTGCCACTTCACCAGCTACCTCTAGTGCCTGCAATGAATGCATTGGTGAGTGACATTGAAATGAATGTATCACTAAGAAAACCCACATCACTTATAAATAAATGTGAAACTGGACGAGTACCGATTCCATAAGCTGTCCAATGCTTATAACATGAGGCACAGAAGGGGATGGAGGCATCTTTGGAATAAATCGAGAAAGGTCTGAGACAGATGCTTCGCTTATTGTGTCATCCTCAGCTACTGAGCCAGAAGGAAAATCCTACCAAGAAAGGAAATGAAGTCAATATAGTTTCAAAGTATAATATTTTAGTAAACATTCTGAATTTCTTGACACAGGATCATAACGGAATTGACAGTTTACAGTTAGTGACAACTGTCACCAACAGATTCATAACTGACACAGAAGTGTAAAGACCCCAATACCCCTGTATCCCCCTATATATTCACATATGCTCTCTATATCATAATCAGAATAACAATATCCACTTCAGATTCTCTCTATCTCTAGATTCTCCGAAATTTTAGCGAACTTGATGCAGAGATAAGAAAACATACCCCATCAAATGACAGTGAATCCTGCGGATTAAAATTCATTTTATTATGATCCAGAATTGACTGAGGACCAAAAACAAATTCTTCATCCGGCTTAAATGTCTCCAAGAGTAATGTAGTCAGGTCATCTCTATGCAGCTTGAGAAACAGAAACCACAAAGAGATAAAGTGAATATGAAGGGTTATGATTTATGAACAAATAGTGTTTCAGGATAAAAATGAGATACCTCTGTGATATTAGCTAAATTTTGAACCAAGTGATCCTTTATGGTCTTCTCACATTTGCATATTCGGCTCCGTAGATCAGATAATACCGACATGGCCGACTGATTATCAGCAGCAGTACCATATTCTCTCAAATCCACATGGACCTTAGCATATACTTGATGATCGTCATTGATTCCCAAAAACGGATCAACCTGGATTATATGGAAGCAAGAAGTTGTTAAGACATACTCTTCGGGCATTATGCATAAAATTCAGTGTTTTACTGCCACTATAAATAAGTTAAAGAGTCCCAAGACAAAAAAATACAAACAAGACAAAAGTTGTCTCTAATTCTATCCTTAGTTAGCTACCAAACAACGTTCATGGCTACGTTTGGAAACTATTTCAAGATAGAAATACAGAGACATTAGGGGGACACAAATCTGTTTAGAGATGGAGACAAGTGTAGAAAGAGGAAAAGCATCCCTATCTCAAAAGATTTTCCAAAAAAATTAATCTACGTGTACCACGGTACACCTCCATACACCCCATGTCTTTTTCTTCTTATTTGATTTTTGTATTGAAGTACACTATTTTTGTGCTATACGTAACTGTTTCTATGTTATCGTATGTTGTATTCATATGTTTTGTGAATTTTTTTGTGTTGATTTTACATTATCCGTGTTGTAAATGGGATGTATGGAAGTATACAGTGGTACATGCAGCATTACCGTTTCCAAAATTTGGGGGTGTATAGTGATACATGTAGCAAAGTATTAAAATGAGGTCAGCCACTCACTTCCGACATTGCTAATGACGCGAACACATCATTCAGATTATGAATCTGGTACACTTTACAGGCGGACATCAGCATGCCAGTAGATAGTACAAAAACAGACCTCTGATGCGAGGGCGGCAACATTCCTGCCACAACATAAGAACATAAGTTTAAATTATTCCTTGAAGATCCAGTTCCATTGAAATTGGATATGCATTGTAAACACTGAATAGGTCATACCATTACTGGAGTCCAGTAACATAGTCCACAGAGAAAGAGGAAGCTGGAAGAAGCGGATCAAAAGGTTGTCTTTGTCTTTCAGGTTCTGCAACAAAAAATTTTAAAAGACAGGCATAAAATAGCAATCATGAAAGTATATATAATGCAGTCAAAATTGTCAATCCAGATTCCTATCGAAATGAAGAATCATACAAAGTAGGCATGCTAGTCAATATGAGTGTAACCAAGTCAAATGGGACTAGACAAAGTCAGACAAAAGATAACTCTCAAGTTTAATTGATGAGGTAAACTGTGCTGTCATGATATTTTGAAGATTCAGTACTATCATTTTGAAATGAATTAAATAGAATTTGAAATAGTGGACAGCATGAAACATGCAACACCTACCTTTGCGTGTAAAACAAGCAGTGTTGATATGAACGAGTGAGATATAGCCTCAAAATTTGAGGGTAAATTATCAGGAAGATTGGCTTGAATCCAAAAGGAGGAAAGAAGCTGTCCTATTTGATCCTCATTTAGCTTCATAATATCTAATTCCTGAAGGCCAGTTCAATACAAAAACTGGGTAAATAACAGTTTTTCATTTTTTGTTTCTTGACCAAAAAGCCACCAAAATCAAATAAAGTACTTACAGTGTTAGCCATACTCGGTGATCCCATTGCCCTATCAATGATGGAACTGAGTTTGCAAAAGTTAGGAGAATTCTTAAAGCCATACCCCAGCTTGCAGTCTTCAGCTGCAATGTCTTTTTCCTTGCAACCATCATGAATGGCACTTCCATGACCTTCGATCTTATTGCCATCTTGGTCTTTGCGGAGCTTTTCAAGTAATGCCGTAATCGAGGCAGATGCAGATGCGGTGTGAAAACTCTTTTTACTGTGTCGATCCATATATACAGACCGCAGAGAGGAACCTCCATGTGTTTGGAAGGAACTTGAGAAAAGAAGCATAGAAAATATAACATGTGCTCCAACACGAACCTCCAGATCAGGATGCAACATTACTTTTAGAAGTTGCACAAGAAGAACCTCAGGAAATCCCTGGTTGGAAGCATAAAAAATTATTAATAGATGTATTCTCTGAAATGATGGGTATCATTCATTCTTAATTATTGAAAAAAATTAAAATAAAACACCACCACCACCAAGCCTTATCCTATTAGGTAAGGTTAACTACATGGATCAAATGACACCGTATTACCTTGTCAAGATCACAAAAAGTTGTTTGCTTTTGCTAATGACATCACTTAATATTTTAGCTTCTGTTTGCAATATTTATCCTTTACTTTTAGACAATACCAGATGAAAAATTGTGCTCCCTCACCTGCTGCGAATTTAAACGAGACAATGCTAGGGTGACCGCATGAGCAAGGACTATCACTGATCCGATCGTTGCCCTCGCAAGAGGACCACATGGTAAACTTTCCAGGGTAACTGCCATCATGTCAAATAGTGGCTGGGTATCAGAGACCTACACAATGAACAAAAAGAATGCAGTAGTTAAGTAGCAAAATAGCTTGCAGCAACCCAATAATTAGAAAACCATAACGTGGGGGAAAAATGAAAACACAAACCTACCCCATTGGCAATTTCTAGTAAGCAGTCCTCAATGGAATTTTGGAGAGAGATATTCAAGTTGAACTCTTGCTCACTGACAAACTCGCTGCCAGAGGCTTGAAGACTTTTTCTTAGATGCCTGCAAAGGTCACCGACAAAACCGATCTCTTTCAACCCTGCCCCTGATCTAATTTGCATAGACAAAGATGTAGCAACTTGAACAATGTATGCCTTAAGCTTTGGATCATTCATAACATTTTTGTGATCCAAATGATGTATCACACAAGTTAGAATTAGCTGTTGATTCCCTGTAGAAAAAAAAGCCGAACAGAAAGGAAAACAATATTATGGGAAAAGAATAAAATTTTTTACAGAAGTACCTCACATAGCATTGATCATAGCTGCTTAAAACCCTAAACTTAATACATATTTGAATAAAAATTGATTTTTTCATAGAGCCAGAATGTGTCGAAGATAACAATACCAGAGTTCTCCATGAAGTAGGCCATGCTGGATAAAACTCGTGCCGCTAGCCCTTGCTGAGGAGCCCAATGTTGCCTCGAATCGAAGTAAACAAACATCGGATCCAGTACACGGCGCATAGTAGATCTTTCCTTGGCCAATTCAACCATTCTTTGAATGCAAATCTGAGCCCATATTTCTGGTGCTTCACTTTCTTCTCTGTAAGCATGATTGAAAATCAAACCCTAAACCCTAAGACAAAAACCGTGTAACAAACCAATTGCCACAGATACAAGTGCTATTAAACTATATTGGAACATTTTTGTCAGTTCTTGAATAACAGGAATACCTGGTCAACTGAGAAGGATCCCTTTCTTCTGGTCTTGGCTGGATGATGGAGCAGCTAGAGTGAATGCCATCACCGACAACCGAACCGCCGCGACCTTCGCGCCGGACAACCTCATCCACCCAATTATGATGAGGCTCTGTCCTCGCTCCACCATCTTCAATTAGTGCACCAAATTTGTAGTTCTCTAAAACGGCATCAATGATCTGCATTTTGAGAATAAAGAGCAGAAATGATATTGTCAATTTAGAAATCTGATGGTTTCTTCATCTTATTCCTCATCACTCTCACTGTCACATTCTCTCAGTTTCTCTCTTGCTAAACATAGAAACCTTAATATCCTTCTCCTTTCTTGGTAGCAAAATCTGCTTGTTTAGCATAATCTTTATATAATATTTTATACTTTGTCAAGTGTGTTGAAAGGCATCCAACTTTTAAGGATACAGTGACCAACATCATACTTGATTAAGTTGATTTGGGCTTCCATCATCCATTGTTAGAGAGAGAATTTGAAGATCGATGATGATGATCAATAAGAAGAATAAAATTTTCAGAGAAATTTTGGTTTAAAAAACGACTAGAAGAGTAATGATCGGGACTTCTAATTTATCTTTCTAATTATCCTCGTAATAATTAAAAGAGTAAATAAAAAGCTCAAATGTATATGTTATTTGGTTAGATAAAATAAGTGTACACCTAGCATTACCCTTTTTGAAAACATCAAAAAGTTAAAAAAAATCAAAACTTTATTTACAAGTTAGGAGGATGAGTTAGGACTTTCGATCATTTTTTCACGGCAAAATTAGGGGTTTCAAAAGAGTAGTGCTAGGTAACAAATAGAATATCAGCCAAAAATCTGCCAATAAGAAAGAAACACAACATGCAAAAATCGCGCGAATACTGGTCGTCCAAAATAGTGGAAGTCTAATCATATGAAATAGTAAAGAACCGATCATCCCACAAATCATCTAAAATAGTAGAAAAAATCGATGATGATGAACGAAATGTGTGTGCTAATTCTACTTGTTGGTTGATTATTGTTTAAAAAAGTATTGGTCACCAATACTTGTTCGTTTCGAAATTAGAGATAGAAGATTAGGAAGAAAAGAATAAAAGTGTAAGAGTAAGAGAAGGGTTTAAGAATGTTTCAGTTGTTGAAATAAAAGAGTATTAGAGTAGAGGTGCATAGTTAAAGAAAAAAATGGTCAGAGGTAGTTGGTTTAGCTTGGTCACCCAACATTTCTAAAAGTCATTATTAAATAAGGGTATTTTGGTAAACAATCCTTGTTTTGGGTTTCTTAATTGGTATGGAAATAAAGAGATTGTGAACCAAAGGGAGTATTTCATTACAATGTCACCCCAATATCATATATATCATATATACCACTTCCAACAATGATGAATAACTTACCTCATCAAGATCGGCGAAAATGTGTGAAAATTCAGCCATGAACCAAATCTGCCAATGAAAAAGGCAGTCGAATAAGCAACGCGGATATACCATTAGAATCCAATGCACTGAGAATTGGATGGAACACTCTACTTACCATGGCTGAAAGACATTGCAAGCTCGATGCCCTCAAGCAGCGCTTTTCGGGTGCTCCGACATGCTCCCTCGATAGCATGCATACTTTCCTCACCAACTTCTCAATGTTATGAGTATAAGTTGCATCAACCTGTTCTTTTATTGTGTCAATAATAATCCAAAAACAAATTGACAAGGCAAAACCAATAACTATAAAAAATAATTGCTTCACATGATCATTTACTATTTACTAGTATTCATTAACTTTTTCATGTTTCTTAGTAGTTACATACAAATAAATACTAATTGAATAAAATTACACTTATGCATAAGCAAACATAGAAAAGTATCTTAGGCACTCCGGATTGCGATTTTCACCTGAGAGTATATGAAAGTTGTTAAGACTTGGCAACCAAGAATCTGGACAGTCTCATCCTTAGAACAGCCCAAGAGCTCCGACATCACATTAAGCACGTCGACCGCAAAGTACGCTCTGCAATAAAAAGGACAGATTATTATTATTTAACTTTGGGAGTTATCAAGATCACAACACTAAGGGTACTTTCGTGTCAGGGACGATTAATAGTATGATATCGGAGAACTGTGAATAGAATGTCGAAACATAACATAATTCTTAATCATGTCGTTAACTTACATCTGCACCTTGCAAACAGAAATCAACTTAATGAAAGTTTCTGCGATGATCTTGACAGGTTTGATTTTTATGTGCTCAGATCTTAGCTCTTTGTAGCACCTTTCCTCGAGATGTTTTGCAATCTAGCAGGGGAAGTAAGAGGATATCATCATGAACTTCAAAAACAGACCCATCTAGAACAATCATATCCAATTTTCTTCTACCAGCATTGATCGATAGACGTGCAAGACAAAGAAGAAATAAATACCTTTGGAATCCGGAAAGGATTTCTTGCTGCATATTCACATAATTTGATAATCTTCCTTTCACTTGGAAACTCATCCTGATAAGTATTTTAAGGGAAAAAAAATGATCAAGCATGTTTTGTTCACTGCTTACTAAAACTGTGTTTTTCTTTTATAACAATTGATAGCTGCATAACCATTCATATCTTAGGTGCCAAAGCATATACTACAGTCACCACTAAAATTTGTTACAATTTGTAAAATAAGAGGCATCACCTAAAATTAGCAACAATGTTAGGTAAAAGAATGAACTCAATGGGGTAAGTAATCAAATTTTCAAAGGAAAAGAGTGTGATATATAAGAGACTAACAGGGGATTTGGGGAAGATATCAGCAAGAAGCTTCCGGTAACGCTTGACGGGTTGCCGTGATCTTGACCTCAATGCAGGACAGCAAACACACATGCTTCCACATGCTGGAAAGATCTTCCTTGAAATGATTCCCATTTACCTGCATTTCCCAAAATCCAGAGAAATATTAAACAAAATTTAGAGCAAAACCAGTTAAAAAAGAAACACGCAACCATAATCTGAAAAGAGAAAGGAAACACAAGCAAAACATGCACAAAGAAGGTTAACACTAACAAAAACCAGAGAAGGTTTAAAGAAAGTCACGATCCAAAAAACATAAACAGATTTAGAAACAACCGAAGGTTGAAGCTTAACACATTGAAACTGAATGTTATAATTTAGAAACAGTTACCAGTATGACATGTTCATTGTTCAGTTTTCAAACCGAAAAGCACCCAAAAAATAAAATGAGAGAAAACCAAGGTACCCAGAAAAGAATATAAAAAGCAGAAACTACATACAACGGAGAAACAGAAACTTGACAAGGAAGGATCAACTGCACCCAAAAATAAAAATGGAAATCACAACAGCAACCAGAAATTAAAGAGGAAAAAGACCAAATTTTTGGATTTTAGAGAAACCAATCCAAAAGAGAAAAAGAGATTTAAAAAGAAAGAAAGAAAAGAAGTAAGTTGAGAGTACCTAAGGTTGAGGAAGAAGATGAAAGAAGATCTGGGAGTGAAAACTGAAAGCCTTGAAGGTCATAGAAAGTAAATGCCAACAGCAGGGGCTAGAGCAACTGCCATTAGCATAATGCCATAGTAACAGTGCAAAGAAACGGAAGAAACTGGAGAGAGAGAGAGAGAGATGAAAATGGCGCGTGGGTTAAAGACACTGTTTGTTTATAAGAGAGAACGAAAGCAATGTTGTAAAAGGGAATCGATCACGTGATACTGTCAGATAACCCAAATCCAATTACCTTTTCTAACACTTTATTATTAATTATTTCCAATTTAATTTGGATATATTCCATAGACTTGGATTAAGAAACTACACTTAAAATTTCAATTTTTTAGTAAAAATGAGGATTAAAGAGATTGAATTTTTTAGAGATAGAAAATGAAACTCTCATTTTTTTTCTAAAATATTTTTATTGAACTTTTTAAATTTTAATATTAAATTTTATCTATTTTTCACCGACATAATTTAATTTTTAACTTTCAATCTATATTTTTTAATATATTTTAAACTAAATACAGTAATTATCTCTCTTAATTTCAATCTCTCTTCCAAAATGCAATCTAAAATTTTAAATGGCCCTAAAATAAACTTCGCCCACTAAAGTAATTTTTAGGGTCTGTTTGTTTGGAATGAAATAGAGTGGAAGTGAAGAGGAGGAAAAAAAATAGAAGGAAGAAAAATAGAAAGAAAATGAGAATATTTGCCATGTTTAATTGCTAAGGAAAAGAAAAGAAAGTGATAAAATATCAATAAGTCTCACATAAAAAATTTTCATTCATCAGCTCAAGTAGGGTTGCATACTCCAACTCCATACATAAGGACGAAGTCATAAACGGCATAGTTTGACTCTTTTCAGACATTTACGCCTCGAACTAAGTTCGGAGTCTTGAGTCATCCACACTATATGCCTGTTTTTGGCACGTCTCAAAATCGAAATTTTTGACTGTTCAAAACAGGCAATTTATTTCAAAGAATGTGGTCGAGCTCCATCTCTATGCTAAACCCATCTATACCAATAGGTGATGTTTACATCTTCGGTGAATCATGAATGCTAGGTTACGAATGGTAAGGAATCACAAAGGGGTTGGACATCAATTCAAAGCCCTGCCTTCGCTCGAGAACCGGATTCTTACTCAATCCTTTTTTGGCATGTCGTTCTTTTCCATTATCATCTTTTAACTTCGATAATAATAGAAAATGACTAACTTGAATAAGGTCTTAGAAAATTCTCTATGCTCGACTCAGCTGCACATTCATCTGACGCTATAAGAATAAGACCACTAATATTCCTTCGTCTTTCTTTACTACCTCTCATAACTCTTTCCTTTTGTAGTATAAGTTGGAAAGAAAACGGATGCCATCTAGCCCTATGGAGAGAAGTTGAAAGGAAGTGGGGGGAAGTGTTAAATGTTTTTTAATTTTACTAAAAAATTCTTCAAATAAAAAACATGCAAAACTCAAAATAAATTAATTTTATCTTTCTTTTACTTTTTTTTCCAGGTAATTGTGATTAGGTGATATTTTTATATTATAT